>SJXQ01009175.1:101306-146930 GCA_006408695.1 Aepyceros melampus
CCGGTGCCACTGCGGTCTGGGGGCAGGCCTGGCGCTGCCTGGGGCGGGAGGTTCGGCCGGCCGGGCCAGCATCCTGGACCGCTGCAGCGCCACAGTGTAGTCCGGCGGTTTCCGGGCCGGGTGCAGGTGGGCCTCGGGGAAGTCGGTGATGGGGATGCCCACGTAGCCTGGTGGAGTGGGCGGCGGCTCCCGGTAGCGGCCCTCCTTCCTGGCTGCTGGGAGAGAAAAGGCGCTGCAGTCAGCATCTAGGGAAGCGCATCCTGGGCCACGCGCACTCATCCAAAGGATGAGGACCACGATCAACAGTGCGCACGCGCTGCAGCAGCACGTAGGCCTGCAGAGCGGGATGCGGGTGGCGGGGTGGTTGCAGTAGGAGGCAAGACGTCTACCAAACTGGCTATTCACCAGTCATCTCCGGTGGCACAGGTGACTAAGCAATCTGAGTACCTTAACTCTAGCCGGGTGACTGCAGAGCGTCTCTACTGGTCACAAAGTAACCAACGCCAACCCCGGGGTTTACTGGAAACACCAGGCAAAGAAACCAGCAAGGCACCCAGGCCCATGCCAGCACCCCAGGAGAGGGGCTGGCCAGGCGGGCTGCCACCCTGTGCTGGGCACTACCCTCACCAGGCAGAGAATCCATTCCATGTTACTTTCAAGCCTTGGGGCTCACTTCGGAAAACATGGAGTCAAAATAAAGTTGGAAGAGTGTATCCAAAATGATGCAAATTTCAAAACTTAAGACTGTATGTATGTAAGGTGTGTATTTTTCTTAAAATCCTTCTATAGTAACTTCATGACGTAAAACATGAATCTGTAAAGGCAGGTGAAGGCCAAGTTTTCTTATCTTGAACTTTCTACACTCAATTGTTAAGAACTTAGATCATTCTTTCTTTTGCAGCAAAAATTTTGTGTATGTTTGTTAAAGTGCTTTTTTATTTGTAATTGTCATGATATGGAAGCATTCCAAGTGTCTATCAACAGATGAATGGATAAAGAAGATGTTATACACATACACACATATACACACCTGGGATATTAGTCAATAAAAAGAATGAAATAATGCCATTTGCAGCTACATGGATAGACCCAGAGGTTATCACACTAAGTGAAGTAAGCCAGATAAAGACAAATATGATATCATTTGTATGTAGAATCTAAAAAATAATACAAGTGAATCTATATACAAAATAGAAATAGACTCACAGACATAGAAAACAAATTTATGGTTACCAAAGGGGAAAATGGAGAGGAGGGATAAATTAGGAGTTTGGGATTAACATATATATGTGTATAGCACAGGGAACTATATTCAATGTAATATTCTTTTAATAGCCTATAATGGAAAATAATATATATATATCTGAATCCCTTTGCTGTACACTTGAAACTAACACAGTATTATAAATCAACTATACTTCAGTTTTTAAAAAGTGCTTTAAAAATTGCAACCTAAGAATAGGTATTGTTTTTTCCTTATTCATCCTGAAAAGACAAATTATATTCCAGATTTCTCACTCTGTATCCTATAATGCATCCCTACACTTTAATCATCCAGATGTTGAACGTGCCATAAAGAATATATTCTGATAGGGTTAAGGGAAAATAAGAGACTTTACAACAAAAACAGCAGCAGCAAATTGATAGTGACTTTCATGTACTTAGGAATTATTATCTAGGCACTAGTGTTCAAAGGGTTTTGCAGATATTTCCTTTAAAACTCACACCAACTGCACGGATAGAAATTATTAAACTCATTTTACAGATGAGGAAACAGACACCATTTAGTGACTCACCCAGTGTCACAAAACTAGGACAGTGGCAAAGCACTGATTCAGCACGACCCCAGCCAGCCTGACTCCCAGGCCCTCCCCACCATGTTCTATCCTGTGCAGAGGGAATTTGTGTAGCACAGAAAACAGCTTACCTACATAAAAAACATCAATAGGAGATTTTTAAATATGCAATGTGTAAAGTTCTAAATACAATTCAAGGGAACAAAACAGAATCATAAAACATTTAAAACCGGTTCCAGTTAAACAAAAAAACTTCTCCTCTAGAAAGAATGGCCACCCTTTCTGGTAACTTTCAGCCTAGATCAATACTAGAGCAGAGAATACCCATAATGACAACCTACTGATCCTGACAGCTATAACACATGGAAGGTTTCCTGTGCTGCAGAGTATTTATAAGCACTAGAGCGCAGAACCCGGGCTCTTGTAACCATCATTCACTTCAAAATGCTGAGTGCACTGCTAACTCAGAAGCCCTACGGGGCAATGGGTGGGACAGAACGAGGAGAAGACCCACAAAATGTACTTTTACTTTTGAAATAAGTCAGGGTGCAGCTGTGACCCACACACGACAGAGCCCGCGGTCAGCTTACCAATGAGCCCCTTGGCGGCACTGGGCGTCACGGCTATGTGGGCAGCCATGGCGGCAGGTTTGGCTTCCTCTGCAGTCACAGCCGTCATGCTGCTGCTGTCAGCATCAAGGGAAACGTCCTTACCCCCCCTTCTCTTGATCGTGCCCGTGTCCCCTTCCGAGTCCTCTCCCCAGTACCCTGTGGATGAGGCCCAGCTGGCCCGGGACTGGGCCTGATCGAGGCTCTCTCGGCTCTGACTCTGCCTGCTGTACTTTGCACTGTGGTCGGGAAACATGATTTGGTCCATATGGCTGCTCGAGGCCCACAGCCCTGCAGCGTCCCCTGGGTAATCAAAGTGAGTGTGCCCAAAGGGGAGCGTCTCCCAGCTCCTCTGGTGCTGGATGGTCTGGATGTTATCATGGGAGCCGCTTGAGCACGATGTCCAGCTCCCCCGGCCACTGTCAGCAGCGTCCAGGGAGGCTCGGTCCCCCTGGTCCTGGGAAAGCTCCTCTGTGCTGGGGGAAGAAATCACGGTGGCTGCAGCATACAGGCCCCTGCTCTCAGACAGTGGTGCACAGGACCTAGGCGGCCAACAGGAAAGAAAAAGGAACAAAGACGACAAGAAGGGGAGGGGAAGAAAAGAGCAAGATCAATCTACAATAAAATCCCTTTTTCCCTCAAAAGGTGGCTTCCTTTCCCCCCAGGAAGAGACGAAGGCTCCAACGACAGCAGCCACTCTGCCCTGGTCAGTTTCCTCCCCTCGGCCCTTGCAATGTCAGTACAACATCGACACAGGGGGTAAAAGAGCAACCAGTTCCCTACAATAAAGGAAGCTTCCCCTTACAGGGCTCACCACAGTCTGATTATTTTGGGAGAGCAGCTCATACAAAAGGACTGAGACACAGGCCAGAGTTGCCCCCTGCCCTCAGCACAGAGAAACGGGTCCCGGTGAGGACCAGCCCTAACTCGAAAGCATTCTGCCTGGCAGAGAGAGCACAGTGCTTTCAGGAAACGCTGAGCGTCAGAACTGGGATGGGAGAGCACCCACCGCCTAGGCAGCACGCACAGTAAACAGCAGTGCACACGTGGAGGAGAGGAGCCCCTACCCCAGGCTGTACTGGTCAGGCTCCACCGCCGGCCGCCTCTCCAGCCGGCCTGAGGCCAGGCTGGTCTCCACGATGCTGACCGATGGCCTCTGGCGCCGCTCGTCAGGCAGCGAGACGGGCAATGAATCGAAGGAGGAGTTGCTGACAATACTGGATCTCGAGGAGATTTCGCTGTGGCCGGAATCTGAGAAGTTATCCACGGTGCCACTCGGAGCCAAAGTATAGCCTGCGTAGGGACACGCCAGTCCTTAAACGCTGCGGGTTCATAGCATCCACAGTGCAGGCTACAGAAGCCACCACAGAAGTGGGGACTAAACCCTCTACTTGTGGACTGAGATATCACAAATTTTTACACAAATGAACTCTAGTGTGTTTATGAAAGTTTAGAGAGGAAAAAAGAAAACGCCATTATATGAGCCAGGAACTAATGCAGAGATTACGGCATGACCCACTCAGCTCTCTTAAATATAAATTATACTACACCCGTCTATACAAATGAAACTATGAAGAATGACTAGGATCATATTTAAAAGTATGTTGTTGTTGTTGTTTTCTCAACCTGAACAGTGAGCAGTTTTGCCTTCAATGGCGTTATTATTTTTTAGAACTTTATGGCAGAGAATAATCCGTTAGGAAGATCCACATTGTAAGTGGACATATAGGAATAATAAATAAGACCTGAAGAAGGTATCTTTGGGTTTTTGCCATTTGATTTTTCAACATTAATAATACATTGGATAAATCACATAAAAGCCAATTGTTTTGAAGGATACAATGTACAAAATCTCCACTTTCTCCCTGGACCATCACTATGTCCAAACAAATGTCCATTTTCTGGTATGAAGGACCCTTAACTCTCCTTTGTTGCTAAAAACAATTCTGAAAGTCACAAAAGAAGAGAGGCTTCTCTTGACACTTTTAACAACAACAAAAAATCCAAATCTTCCTTCTCAGTACTCGTTTCTTTTTTAACATTACTAAGAATCTAATGCTACTTAAAATACTGATTTTATATGATTATACGTGTACAGTGCAAAATTTTCAATGCCACCTACCTAATTAAAAAAAAAAAGAAATCTAGAACACCTAAATGTTGCTCATTACTCTCTAAGAGAGTATTTTCTCATCGTTTCAGTAAATTATGAATTCCTGATTTATTTTTTAAAGGTTGCACAGGTCTTGATATGATTTAATGTGTCCATCTATGAAATGTCTTTTATAAACCACAAGGAGATCCAACCAGTCCATCCTGAGGGAGATCAACCCTGGGATTTCTTTGGAAGGAATGATGCTAAAACTGAAACTCCAGTACTTTGGCCACCTCATGCGAAGAGTTGACTCATTGGAAAAGACCCTGATGCTGGGAGGGATTGGGGGCAGGAGGAGAAAGGGACGACCGAGGATGAGATGGCTGGATGGCATCATGGACTCAATGGACGTGAGTCTGAGTGAACTCCGGGAGTTGGTGATGGACAGGGAGGCCTGGCGTGCTGCGATTCATGGGGTCGCAAAGAGTCGGACACGACTGCGCAACTGAACTGAACTGAACAAGTTCTGACAGACAAGATTTCCTAAACAGTCTGCCCAAAAAAACACCTGAGAAAACCATCACTCAGGTGGTGCCCTGGACACATGGAGGGACTGACTTTCTGTTTTCCTCAGCTAATGAGCTGACTCCTCTCCTTCCCCCTGGCTCTGGGCTCTGTAAACCCCACCCATCCCAATGGTGCATTGTTATTCTTATTCCTGTTCTCACTTTCAAGGGAAGAGGAGGAGCTGGTTAAATCCAACTGCCCAGAGCCAAAAGATCTCAGCTGACTGCCACTGCCACCTAACAAGGAGAGAAGAGTTCAGACACACCCACTGAACATGGACTACAGACTGATACCACAAAAAATGCACAGGTGTCCAAAAAAGCTAGAAAGTCAAGCAGGAACAGTATTTGTTGTACCAGTGAAATCTCACAATGGATTAATCTCTTTGGCCTTGTCTAGTGAGAATGGTCTGGCCGTTTATTATGGACTTACGCCCATTCAATGAAAGGGTAGGGGGTGGGAATAATTCTGAGGTTAGGCAGCAGAGAATTACCTAGTATTTTAAGATAAAGCATTCATTTGGAAGGCGAGCCTGAGTGCCTAAAATGTAATCTCCTTAAAAATAAGACAAGATAGTAACAAAAAAGATAATCAAGACCCATGTTAATACAATGAAAAAATAAGTCAGGAAGATAATAGTTTTTCTTATGTTTATATAGCCTTTTACTCCATAATTAATGCCATATAATCATATTTAGTTAGAACTGTTAGTATAAAAAGAATTATTCCCACACTTATAATCAGTAAAAAAAAATGAATTATAAAAATTACTAAAAATGAATTTTATATAGTTATATAAGTTTAACACTATTTATAATATTAAAGAATACCAAAATTCTTCAAAATTTATAAACTGAGGAGAAAAAAAATCCATTGGGTGTTACACATCAGGTCACTTTTGTTTTTCTGGTTGCACCTTGTGGGCTTGAGGAACCTTAGTTCCCTAAACAGGGAGGGAACCTCGCCTCAGCTACAAAAGTTTGGTGTCTTGACCACTGGATGGTCAGAGAATTTCCAAGGTCATTTTAAGTGTGTATATTGTCAGAAATGATGGAATCTCTAACTGGAACTTATACGGCTGAAAGAACAGGTCACCAGGAAGGAGAGCATAAATCACCCAGTCACCTTTCCGTGGGGAGCTCTGTGGGGAGGTGGGCGGAGAGGAGAGCTGGGAAGACGTGTTGGATATTGTGTCTTCTGCTGGCCTCCTATGGCGCTCCAGACCTCCTTCTTCAGACAAAGAAAGAATTTTCTTTAAAGCTTGTGGAGAGTTGATGCCTGTAAGAGAAAGAATTTCAATGTGCAGAATAACCGAAGAACCCAAATACCTTTCTATTCTAAGACTTAATATTCTATTCTGTTGCAGGCTGTCTGCAGTCTCAGAGGTCTGTGTGCTCTCCCCAGGTAAACAGAGGTACCTCACAGGAGGCACCAGGAACCGCTGTGCAGCTTCTGACGCCGCGGGGACGAGAGAGGCTGCTTCTGGTATTCCACACTAGGTTCCGAATCTTGGCCACCATATTCATTATTCAACAATATGTTGGGCAGCAATGAAGGAAAAAAAGAGACAATCTGGAAACACTTTAAGTTAGGATGAAAGCGGTGCAGCTCAGAATTATCAGAACTCAAGTCTGGGTTGGAAAGAGGTATTTTGGTGTTGGAAAAGCTAGTGTGTGGGAAGTGGAAGTGATGGCAGGAAAGGATTGAGCCAAGAGGCAAAAGGAAGTAGCAGGGAAGAGACTGAAGGAGCATTAAGGAATTCCACACTAATATCTGATCAATAAGCAGATGAAGGAGCAGCAGCAGGAGGGGACCTTGAAAGTGCCAGGAACCAGAAGTTGAGGGAGAAGGTGCCTGGGGGGAGCCATCGAGCACCAAGTGCAGGATCAAGCGGGAGGATGTAAGGCAGAAGAAAAAGGATTCCATGTGCTACTATCAGGTGGTTTTCCCCTAAAAACTACCTTAGATGTGAGGAAGTCACATGAAGAGATTTTCACTAATGCTACTAAGTCTGTAGCATTATTATGAGGCACTCTCAATTACCATATTTTGAACAACAAAGAGACCTAAGGGGAGGCATTAGAGACTGAAACTACTCAATTAATATTAGTTTTGTGGGATTTTTTTGGCTGTGCTGGGTCTTCATTGCTGTGCATGGGCTTTCTCGAGTTGAGGCGAGCAGGGACTACTCTCTAGTCACAGTGTGCAGGCTTCTCATTGTGGTAGCTTCTCTTATCGTAGAGCATGAGCTCTAGGACTCGTGGGCTTTAGTAGCTGCAGCACGTGAGCTCAGTAGTTGCAGCTCCCAGGTTCTAGAGCACAGGCTCAACAGCTGTGGCACCCAGACTTAACTGCTCCAAGGCATATGGAATCTTCCCAGGTAAGGGATCAAACTTGTGTCCCCTGCATTGGCAGGAGGATTATTAACCACTGGACCACCAGGGAAGTCCTTAAATATTTATTTTTGTCAGCTTGGGTCTCAGTTGTGGCACGCAGGGTTAGTTGCCCTGCAGTATATGGGATCTTAGCTCCTTGACCAGGAATCAAATCCTCAGCCCCTGCATTGGAAGGCAGGTTCTTTACCAGTGGACCACTAGGGAAGTCCTTATATTAGTTTTGATGTTCTCAAGACTTAACAGAATCCATTAAAAAAGGAGGAATGAAACTTAACCAAGATTTAATCCTTCATTTCACCTCATGTAAGTGTCTGATACTACTTTTTAATAGTCTTTTAAAAATCATTTTTCAAGCAATCTTTTAATTACATGTACAAATAATAATATACACAGGATACATGAAAACACTAGTTACACTAAAGCTACATGAATGAATAGCTTTAATTTGGAAAAAAAAAAAAAAAATTCCCAGACAGCATCACACACAGAATGAAAAAGTACTGCCTTTGAACAATGTAGATGGATGTGAAGATGCTATGCCTTAGAAAACTCTGTTCCACTTTGAAAGTACTTTGACGACAAAGACATTAAAATAAAAAATGCAGGAAGGGGGACTTCCCTGGCAGTCCAGTGGTTAAGACACAGCCTCCCAATGCAGGGGTTGCAAGTCTGGTCTCTGGTCATGGAGCTAAGATCCTACCTGCCTCATGGCCAGAACACCAAACACAGAAGCAATACTGCAACCGATCCACTAAAGACTTTAACAAATGGTCCACATCAAAAAAAATATTTAAAAAAAATTGTAGGAAGTATTCAGAATAAAACTTAGTTCATGAATGGGGGTGGTGGGTGAGCTCAGCAACTCTAATATTTTATATTATATGACTAAATGTTTGTTAAATTCTCTTAAGAAGACACATGATTATTTCATCCATATTCCTGAAGCTCATAAATTCAAACAGGCCTAAAAATATTGGAGAGAAGGTCGCCTTGAGAAAGAGGGGGATGACTCTCTGTTAGGTGTGCCTCCATGTGGAGTAACAGGCTGTGTCCATAAAAGAAGCAGAACAGAGGCAATAGAGGTTGACTTGCAGGGGACTTAGAAGTATAAGGATATTCATAACAGGGAGGTGGAGGGACTTCCCTGGAGGTCCAGGGGCTAAGATGCTGCACTTCCACTGCAGGGGGCTCGGGTTCCATCCCTGGTGGGGGAACTAGATCCCATATGCCACATGGTACAGTCAAAAATTAAATAAAATTATATTAAAAAAATAACAGTGGACAAAGGAACATTAATTCAGTTTGTTTGTGATAGTGGCAGTAAAACAAGTATTTCGAAGAGGAAAATGTCCCATAATGGGGAAATATTTCACTTTTCCCCAATTCAACAAATGGGACACCTGCTGCTCAGGAGGAAGGAGCCAGTGACAGGGCTCTCACGACAGAGGACATCACAGAGCACTCGTGACCGGGTGCGCAGAGCATCAGGACTCCTGCACGATGCATGGACAGCCTGCAGCCAGCCGAGGACTATCCCAGTTACC
Source organism: Aepyceros melampus (assembly GCA_006408695.1). Taxonomy (NCBI): domain Eukaryota; kingdom Metazoa; phylum Chordata; class Mammalia; order Artiodactyla; family Bovidae; genus Aepyceros; species Aepyceros melampus. The sequence continues at coordinate 110,313 of SJXQ01009175.1, forward strand.
AGCGCCCTATTCTATCAAGAGTCAACTCCTTGCTGCCAGTTGTTTTTTAAAATTTCTTTCCTTTTATTAATATTGTTTCCTGTCACACAGGCACACACACACACACACACACACACACACACAAATAGAAAAAAGAACTAGAACATTTTATGAAAAATAATTTTTCTCCATTTACATAAAAGGACTAAACTAGTCCATACTCCCTTTTAATAGGAAAGATGAAGCTCCTTTAACTGGAGCTGACTATTTTCCTCCCAAGTTACAGAATCGATGATTCAACAAATCAGAGTTACGCCTCCAGACAAATCATTTCACTTAGAAATATTCTGCCTAAATTCCAGCAACTCGTTGATCAAAAGGTTAAACTAGTTTAAATAAAGTATATGGGCAAAGCAGCTTCTGTACTTGCTAAAAGTTAAATGAGTAAAAGCCCCATGGTCTGCCTCTGCCCCCATTGCTATGACAAAGGAGCATGACTGAATGAGATGCTCTATAAAAACAGTTCTTCCCACTAGCAAAAGTAAAGTTTAACTTTATGAACATTAATGTCTTATTAAGAGGGGACAATCAGGGAAAACTCAGGTATATCAGATGAAGTTATCCAAAATAAGCACCGTTCCCTAATCTGAGAAGCAGGTGGTGAATGAACAGTGCCAAAAGGGCTTGTGGGTTGTTTGCGTTTTTGTGGTCAAGTTGTATGAGTCGTTTGTATAGTTTAGAAACTAAGGTCTTGTCGGCCACATTGTTTGCAAATATCTTCTCCCATTCTGTCAGTTGTCTTTTCATTTTGTTTATGGCTTCCTTTGCCATGTGAAAGCTTGTAAGTTTGATTAGGTCCCATCTGCTTATTTTTGGTTTTGTTTCTATGGCCTTGGGACACTGACCTATGAAAACGTTGCTCCAATTTATGTCAGAGAGTATTTTTGCTTATGTTCTCTTCTAGGAGCTTTACGATGATAGGTCTTATGTTAAACTTTTCAAGCCATTTTGAGTTTATTTTTATTTGTATGGTGAGAGAACATGTTCTAACCTCATTGATTTACATGGGGCTGTCCAGCTTTCCTAGCACCACTTGAAGAGACTGTCTTTTCCTTAATGCATATTCTTGACTCTGTTGAAGATTAATTGACCGCAGTAATTAACCCAACTTTGTAATTCAACTATACTTCAATAAAAAAATAAATGGGGGAAAAAGAAAAGAGGGTGGGAATGGAGTCACCTACGAAAGGTGGGAGGTCCTTTACGGGAACCTTCTTCCGTGAAGGGTAAAGGGACACGGCGGGAACCTGCAGTCCCTGGTTGAGTTTGTGTGGCGGCTGGGGCGGCTGGGGCTGCGGCTGTGCTTTCGGCTGCAATCCCGCTCTCGGGGCCACTGGGGAGGTCTCCGATTTGACAGGCTTTTTGTCACTGGGATTCTTAGGCACTGGTAATTGTTTGGTTTGAAAATAGAACAAGAAGTTGAAGAGGTTAGTGGCCACATATAAGATAATTATAGAACTGCATGAGCGTTTTCTGCAGTTAGAATACAGAAATGTGTATCTTTTTTTCTGTTCCTCATAAAAAGGATAGAAACAAGGGCAGGGGGAGAACTTTTGTTATAGAAAAAAGGCACTACAGGACAAGATTTACTTTATGAAGGTAGCCATCTCAAAGGATGATTATACTATTAAGTACCACAATAAAAAAAAGTGTGGATAGTTTAATATGTTATGTCTATACAAACCCCAAATATATTATAAAATTGTAAGAGGAAAATTGTTAGAAATTATTTTCCTAAAATGGTACCCCAAATTCCATGATATGTTTTAAGTTAATGGATAATATTAGCTGCAATCTTTTTACTACCAAATTCTCTCTCCTCTGGGTTAGAATTATCTATGTTACTAACAGCACTCAGTACTGCTTGAGTATTATACTGAGTGTATAATTCCATGACAGACAGAAGGCAAGCCAATTTAACAAGGCAATCAAATGCTGTATTTAAAGTGTATTAATATTCAAGACAACTCAATGACATATTTGACTTCCTCCAGTTTACATGTTAAAGGAGCTTAAATAACCTGCCTAAGGTGACACTGTTAGGACAAGGAACAAACATGATTTTAATTCAGATCAATCTGCTGAGAACAAGCTCTTCACCATGATACATGGTGCTTTTATAGTACTTGGGTAAATCTAATATAATAACCTGAATCTTAATTATCCAACATGTAAAGTCTGTAGAAGGTGTCTTCAAACTTGCCCTTGTTATTTGGTTGCTGAGTTGTGACTCTGTGACCTCATGGACCGTAGTGCACCAGGCTCCTCTGTCCATGGGATTCTCCAGGCAAGATTACTGGAGTGGGTAACCATTTCCTCCACCAGGGGAGTCTTCCCACCCTAGGGATCGAACCTGTGTCTCCTGCACTGACAGGTGGATTCTTCATCACTGAGCTACCAGGGCAGCCCTAAAAGATTCTGAAGTGCCCTAAATGGAAAGTGCCTCTGTCTTACAAATACAAATGCCAAGAGAAAGAAAGCAGCCCCCGTTTCTCACCAGGCCAGATCTATGCACTAGGCTGAGCTATGGTTCCCTGTGGAGCAGAGTTCCTGCCTTACGTGGCAGCTGAACCGACTACTGGGTGCCTTCTGGGCTGAGGGCTAAGGGCTAAGGGGCAGCTAGTACACCTCGGTCTGTGCCCCACCCAGGCTGCCCATTACTTTGCAGGTATCTTTGTGAGAAAACAAGGGATGGGAATGGGCGCTGTATCCGCCCATGTGTCCCTTGCCTGCACCCTGGTGGCACTGGGATGAAACCAAATAAGCGAGTCACCCTGAAGTCATCTATGGTGTTGTGGTCTCCACACTAACCCCACTGGACACGAGCCCAAGCCCATGACTGTGCTGTGTGCTGTAATGACAGGGAAGGCTAGCGTGTCTCAGGATGCGATATGCCCCTGCACCCTGCCCTGCTGTGCTGGCACAGGAAACCTATCTGCATTCCAACTGGACCTGCAGCCACTTTAAGGAGAAACTCACGTGTGTTGGTGGCCGGCTCACACTGCAGGGATAGCGTCTGAAGACTCTCCTCATCCATCTCGAGCTCCAGATTGGACAGGTACTGCTTCACTTTGCGAGCCATCTGGGCATCTTCATATAGCTTTTTGGCATTGAGAAAGGAGCTACGACGCACCCGCTTTTTATGCCCACCTGTCTGAGCAACATCCAGCACGGTTGCGTTTGTACTACCCTGGCTGAGCGACCTGGAAGATGAAAAGGCAGAGATGAGCTCGCCCCAGCACAGGGCCACTGCACCCACAGGAAATGTGCCAGGACTTTTCTAACAGTCTAGTTCAAGAGGCCATGTGCCTCGTTCTGCTAAGTAAACTGTCACAAAGGAATATAGAATCATATCATATTCATATAGATTAACACATAATATATAGATTAAAATGATTCTTTTTCAAATTAAAAAGAATTCTACATACACTATATGTATACATATATGTTTGGTACTTGTTCTGTTCAAACTAAAAATTCTACTTTTTTGCCTCTAGAAAACATCCAAGGCAGTTCTTTTGTAGAAGCCAGCAATTAATAATTATTATATATAAAAGCTCATGCAAGAATACACAGTTACAATAATTAAGAGTGACATTAAATTTATTTCTCCTAAAGGGGATGTCTTACATAGATTTAAAGAAATTTACCCACAGTGTTCACAATTGTTTTCTTATTGCTTGGGTTAAGTATAGTGAGTTTTTCAAGTAATATGGTCAATTTGTTAATAAAACGGTCATGCAAATGTAAAAACACATGTACAGGAACTAGCATATGAGTTGTTAAGAATTATTTTTGAAAAGGACTGGTTTATAGAATGAAAACAGTAGTTAGTTGAGCTGTAAAAATTTAGTTTTAACATGTAGGGGCACCTTCTGTATTATATAGATTCACTTCACAAAAATCTGTGCAATAGTATTTAAATTGCACAATTTTCCCTTCTAACATCCTTTCTCCCCTCACCCCAGGTTAGACTTTTCTCATTTCAAAACACACAAATTGTATTAAAATTAAATCTTTTTGTAAGCTCAGGAGTAAGGCCTGGCCTGTGGTTCCCCAGAACAGTCATCAATCATTTCACAGCTCTCATGGGTCATGACCTCAAAAGCAAAAGCCCCAGGAGATTAAACTTGAAGTCAGTTTGCCAACTGAAATTCTGCTAGAGCAAGAGGGTTAAGAAAAAAAAAAATGCAAAAATGCAAAGCGTCAGGAAACACAGCGGGTAAGAAAAACACAATGCCACGAGCAGACGAGAACTGTGTGGGTGTGCAGCGCCCCCACCACTTACCCCAGACTCCTCCACTTCTTCTTCCTGTAAGTGAGAGCCGTGGAGGTTGAAGCATGGGTGTAGAGAGAGACAGAGAGATCACAAGCTCAGAAAGAAAGGACCAGACTTCTGGATAAGCAGCACTAGAAGCCCACAAACCATAACCTGCATAATCGCCTCACGCACACACACAACTGGGCCAGCAGTAGCTTTCTGGCTCAAAAGACAAATAAAAGTAAATAGTCTGCTCTAAGGACTTTTTGTTCTCTCTTTCACTGGATTCATCATTTTTGGCTACACTGACAGCTCAATCCATTGTGTGGATAGTGAGACAATACTTAGATCATTTATATATTTTAGTTCATACTATCAAATTATGCCTTTCAGCTCTGCAAATCAGCATTCTGAAAAATAAGAATAGTTGTGTCTTCTCATGGTCAATGAAAAGTGTCTGAGGGACAGACTGTTTTCATTGACAGCCCAAAGTGCACCAGATGTGGAATCAGTCATTCTGAATTACAGCTCAACAGAGATTCTGTACACACCCTTGTAATCGCCACAGATGGATGTATTCAAAACCTTCTCTCATTGATTAGGAAGCTCTAAGCTCAACCTTCTCTAACCCCAGGAACACTGCTGAGGGAGACACTCACCGAGTCCTGAACATGAGGGCAGGGTCCATGTTCACAGAGGCCATTCGGCCAACATGACGTATTTCTTTTGCAATCATTCTTAGCTTCTCAAAATTGACCAGCCCGTCAACCTTGGAGTCATTCCCTATAATTGGTAAAGAAGGAAAAGGGAATCACATGGCATTCCACCGCCAGAGACAGAAACCTTCCAATTTATATATTTACCTTCGTGAAGGAACGTAAGATCCTTCTTGATCACGGGGAACAGGGGGATGATAGGAGGCTGCAGGTTCTGACTGTTGAGGACGTTGCGGTATTTCGCCATGTTTCTGGAAGGATCAAACAGGTCTTGGAGATCTTGAAACAGCTTTTATATTTATTGGGAAGTTTCTCCCAGGTAGTTCGCAGTCTTGCCACTGGTGCCAGGTTTAGGCCACTGAGAGGGAAAAAAGAAAAGTGGTATAAAATTAAATATACAGCAGCTTATCCTGTTGAAGGACTCGTCCTGTTGAAGGACGGTAGGAATGTACTGCTTATTTATTAACAGAACACTTCTGCGTGCATGCTGTGTATACACAGGAATGTACAGGATTCGAAGGACTATTAGTAATTCTGGGTAATGAGAACTGAAGATGGAAGCAGGGACAGGGCCTTGGAATTTCCCTCTTTTTCCGTTTATAGCCTCTGGTCTGTTTACTGCAGGCAGAACTACTACAATGTCAAGTGTCATGAGGCAGGGCTGTGTTTCATTGCTTGATCTCCGTACATAAAGTACTTGGCACCAAGCAGGCATTTGGTAAAGCAGATTAACAAATATCCTGTGACACTGGGTCATTTGTAGAGACGTGGATGGACCTAGAGTCTGTCGTACAGAGTGAAGTAAGTCAGAAAGAGAAAAACAAATATCATGTAGTATTGCTTATATGTGGAATCCAGAAAAATGGTACAGGTGAACCCAGTTCTAGGGCAGGAATAGAGATGCAGATGTAGAGAGCGAATGTATGGATATGAGAAGGAGGGGGATCCATTAGGAGATTAAGACTGACATATATTAATAACACTACCATGTGTAAAATAGATAGCTCTTGGGAAGCTGCTGTATAACACAGGAAGCTCACCTCTGTGCTCTGTGATGACCTAGAGGGGTGGGATGGGGAAAGAGGGGAGGGAGGTCCAAGAGGGAGAGGATATATGTATACTTATGACCGACTCACTTTGTTGTACAAAAGTAACACAATGTTGTAAAGCAATTGTACCCCAATAAAAATATGTGTATATATATCCTATGATAATAATTTAAAAGCTATAAGAACAATAATAGTATGATCAAATTCTTTGACAGAAAAAATGACTAATTTAATCATCAGCATCAATTTTGTTCATTGTTTCAATCTTATTTTCTTCCAGCCTCTAAGCACTTAGAGGAGAAGAAAATTAACATTTAGTAGGCATTCATCTGCCCTGTGCAACTGATGGAACTCTATACACATACTATTTAGGTTACTTGATAACTCTTTGGGTCATTGTTATTCTATACAGAAATAAATTGACATTCACAGAAATTCAAATAATTTGCCCCAAGTCACAGAGCTAAAAAAAAATGGCAAATACAGATTTTCTGGGCTTTAAATCAGCATAAAAGTTTTTTTTTTTTTTTAGATTGAAGTACAGCTGATTTACAATGATGTGTTAGTTTCAGCTATACAGCACAGTGATTTGTCATATATATCAATACATTCACACACACATACATATATATCTGTTCTTTTTCAGATTCTTTTCTGTTACAGGCTATTACAAAATACTGAGTATAGTTCCCTATGCTATACAGCAGGGCCTTGTTGTTTATCTACTTTAAATATGTTAGTTGCTCGGTCGAGTCCAACTCTTTGTGACCCCATGGACTGTACCCTGCCAGGCTCCTCTGTCCATAGGATTCTCCAGGCAAGAATAGTGGAATGGCTTGCCATTTCCTACTCCAGAGGATCCTCCTGACCCAGGGATCAAACCCAGGTCTCCTGCATTGCAGGCAGATCCTTTACCATTTGAGCCATCAGGGAAGCCCATTTTATATATAATAGTGTATATATTTTAAACCAAACTCCTAAATCATCCTTCCCACACCTCTCTCCCATCTGCTAACCATAAGTTTATTTCGTATGTCTATGGGTCTACTTTTGTTTTGTAAATAAGTTCATTTACACATAGATATATATATTTAGGTTCCACATATAAATGATACCATATGATATTTGTCTTACTCTGTCTGACTTTACTTAGTATGATAATCTCTAGGTCCATCCATTATAAGAGACTTTAAATAAAGGGTTACAATTAGGATTCAGAGAAAAAGAATTATTCCATATGATGCAATTAAAAAACTACTACACTCCTACAAATTGTATGGCTTTCCTGGTTGACATGTATTTTTTAACCTGCAAACTGAATCGACTCTTACGATGAACATGCTCTCACCTGATGATCGCAAACATGGAGTTAAAATTCTTACACTCCCTACAGTGCAGAGCTATCTTGATGAAATGCTTAATGATCTTCATCCTCTTCAGCTGGTTTGTCTCCCGCAGAATCTCGGATGCTACCCAAAACGTCTCCTGGTTAATGACTTCCTCGAACGTCTTCAGGTTGGCACAGCTGGTTTTTGATTTGAGCTTGAATAAGTCATCGATGTACTCAGTGGGCTCGATGTTGCGGAAAAGCTCGAAGTTGCGCATGGAGAGCTGCGTGGCCACCTCCACGGTGCTAAGCTGCAGCAGCGAGATCTGGCTCTCTCGCAGCAGCTCCTGTGCATCCTCGTCCGAGCAAAGGGTTTCCGTCTCCATGTTGTTTTTCAAGTAATACCTGTGAGAGACACAGAATCCAAAGCCTGAGCAGCAATCTCAAGACATTCCTAGAAGAACGGCGCTGTCTACAAAACAGCAACGAGAATGTGCTGCTGAATGATGCGGGGACTCTGCTTGGCACACGGAGGAGGCAGTGGCTCCTGAGACGCCAGACCACAGAACCCCATTCAGAAGCCACTGATAGAAGCAAACACAGCACACGGAACTGCGTTTGTATCACCTGCAATCCATTTTCTACTACTCTTCCTTCCTTCTAGATTATTTTATCTTTTTTTTTTTTTTTGGCTAATAAGGACAGAAAATAGCTGAACTTAGATAATCGGTTTAAATAAGAAAATGGGATCCAAGGAAAGAAGCGGGAATCCAACAGAGTGACCACTCTGTTCCCGGAGATTCTCTGTGACTACTGGTCCACCAAGTTCACCTGTTTATTCAAACACCAAAGAAACCTGTAAGCCATTTCCATTTGATGCTATGAGGAGAACGGTCCTAAGACAGACTCTGACTTTCGAATATCTGATTTTCACAAAAATCCTACACATAAGTGGGGTGTGTGTTTTTCCTGCTTTTCAGATGAGAAACAGAAGCTCAGAAAGATGAACACCAGCTGTAGAGAGAGAACTCAGGGTCAGTGCGCCTTTGTCAGCAACTTGTCCAAAGAGAATGCAGATGTTTACTCTGTGATTCTTTTTTTTTTTTTTTTTTTTTTAACTGATTTTATATTAAGATGCTTTCTCAAGCCAGACTCCATAAAGGAAGAAACAGAATGAGAACTGTGGTCCTGTCAAACTGGCCTTCTGCATATTTCACCAAAGCTGACGTGACAGAAGACACAGCCCTCGGGGCTTGACGGTCATAGATGTTCTCAGCTTTGATTACTCACGAAGCCCATGATGTGAATCCATTTATAATTTTGTTGAGCAATGACTGTGAATCAGGACTCTGCACCTCAGTGGAGATTTGGAAACTCCATCATGATCACAGACAGATCAATGATATTTAAATGATAACAAGAAAAATGGACACTACCTACCAGACTTGGGGCTGGCAATAAAGTGAAAGTGAAGAAGAGCAAGAAAGTTGACAGCAAGCTAACAGAAGTTCTGAATGAATTAAATCAGGTTTAGATGTTTAACACAAAAGGCAAGAATACAATGAAACACTTCATATGATGAGAAAAAAAGAAAGAAATGTGATTTATGAAAACAATTTTCAGAAAGTGCAAAATCTAGTCATTATACGAAAGCCAAGACATAACTACTTTTCCAACTTTCCTTAATTTGTGATTTGAGAATATCAATGGAAACACCATTTAAGAGACTGACAAAACCATTTGAGAGCCTGGCAAAATCCCATACAATGTTTTCCTGCAAATACAAGGCAGCAGAAGACCAAGCCCTTAAGTAACTAAGCTTTGGTTCCAGTGTTAAGAAGGATATTTCATTAGTGTCATGAACAATAATAGGCAGCTTTAGCCAACCACACTGTCATAGATATCTCCACCAAAACAAATGAAGCGCCTAGAAAAGTCAGGTAGGCAGAAGCAAATGACACAGGAAGGTGGAAGGTGTGTCGTGAATGTGCATCTCCCAGGAGACGCTGTGCCTTTCTGCCAGCCCCGTGTCCTGATGGGAGCACTGGTGAGCAGCAAGGAATGGTCAGGTCACAGCACCCTTGTTTTGCACAAGCTCCTAAGAGATCCTTGTGAGGGTCACCCGTCTTCTGTGTGCATCCCTTTGATATGGCAATGCTCAGTGAATGAGGGAAATCTTTTTAATCTTCAGGGATACTTATTAAAAAAACCCTTTGAAAGTGTTCACCAGCCTCTGGTGTGGGTTTGAGGAAGGGAGAAGAGAAATCCAACAGGATGAAAAACGTCTACCTTCCGCTCAGCTGTATTCTGTCAGCAAGTTTGGAAAGCTGATCTGGAAGCCTTCTTTGCTTGATCACTCCCTCTGGTGTGACAGAGACTTCACAGAGCGAGTACTGATCCGGGGTGGCGGTCACGGCAAACTCCCGGATGGCCTGAATGACCACTTCCTTCGCCGTAGTGTCCTTACTGATCATGATGTATCGGCTTTGCTGGTCAGCCTTGAAAACCCTTAGCACCTGATCTGGCAAATCTGGTGGAAAGAAGGGTCATATGTCAGTAGAAAGGACTCCAGTACATGGTAATAAAATTAAACAAAGCAATGTGAAAAAAATTCTCAGCAAAGATAATGCTAAACTTCCATCTCTCCCTTACATCAACAATTCTTCTTCAAAGATTGATTCAGGCAACATACAGGCACACTGGATGAACACATATGCCCTAGGATAAACAAATGATCCACAAACAGATCAGATCACAATAGCAGCAGTTAAAGTTGTCAGGCTGGCAGCAGAGAGGAAAAAATTTAAATCTAAAGTTCATCTTTATTATAAAATGAAAAATCCAGGAAGCTGATCTAAAATATGCCTCTTACTTTTTATTTAATATGACCTGGTAATATCTGCATGGTACCATGTTAACTTCATTTTATGAAAGGGAACATCTGAGAGATCCATTTGCTTGAGGGCATACTAAAATAGTCTGAGTAATAATAAAAAAACCGGTTCCCACTCTTTGAAATTTACATTTACATGACTTTTAGCATCTGACAGAGTCCATGCCAAAGCAAGAGAGATACATATAGCATTACCATTACATTAGGGGGAAAAAAGATAAAAAAAACTATATGAGTGGTGCTCACCAGGAGTAGCACTGAAGTCTAAAATGCGATGGTGTGACTGCAGTAAGTCAGGATTACTGGACGATAAGGTTCCGCTGACAGGCAGTGCAGTTGGGATGTGCTTAGTCTGCCTTAATCCTACTATGCTGTCATCCTGAGACTGACCAATCCCAATATCACTGAACCAAGAAAAAAGGTACAAAAGTTATGACTTGCCAATAGATAGTGCACAGAGATAAGAAATAAACCGTACTTCAGAACACTAGCAGTTAATGTACAAATACCATTAACAAATTTGATTGTAAATTACAAAAGTAACTACGACTCAAGTGCATGTTTCTCTAAAACCTGTCTTTTTAACTAGATGAATCATGACGAGTATTAGTAGTTTCTGAGTTACAGACATATATTTAAGAAAAGATAAGCCCAAGTTAGTCATGGAAATAGTGTTAAGAAAAAGCACATTTTAAGAAAGGCATTTAGTCACTCAAATGATGACTTCTGCCTCAGAATGATAAGTTGTTTTATAATCTTATCTTTAAAGAACTGAAGAAATTGAGTGAAATGAATAGAGGAAAAAAAGTCCAACTGTCCCAATTTCATCCTCCAGTGTTTCAGAGAGATAAATGAGATCACGACAGAGTCAAATGTAAAGAAAGCCTGACACAGACATTATTTCTTAATTATATGGAACATAAAAAAGTAGTGGTGCAGGGTGACATTTCTTGGCACCAAAGAAGAGGCAGTGGAAATTCAATGACTCACTTTTACTTTTAACTCTTTACTTAAAATTTCTAGTTCTAGATTTAAGCTCCAAGAGTACTGCTTACTATTGATAGCTACAAACTCACTTTCATTTATAAAAGCCTGGGCATAACTTTTGAAACATGATTTAATAATACATAAAAACTATTTCTAGATTTGAAGGGCCACTATTTCCAAAACAAAATATCAGAATAAAGCAGTAAGCACAAACACAAAATTAACTAGAACACAAGCAAATGGTTATAGTTCTGACCAATTTCTATAAGTACCTTGAAATGAAGAGAAAGAAGATCATACTAAGATTGAGACATAAATCAAGGTGTCATAAAATTAAGATGCAGCATCATTAAGTTTTTAGACATGACAGCTTGATCATAATACCTACTACCTACCATTTTTAATGGCTGTGCAAAAAAAAAAAAAAAACCTAGCAGCATTCTTCTTTTTTATTTGGGAGAGAAATGGAAATTACAAAGGCAAATAAGTAAGGACAAGACTTGGGATGATGTTAGTATAAATTCTTCAAAACTCATACGTAAACATGGTCCAGAGATCCCACTCCTGGGCATATATCTGGAAAAACACCAATCTGAAAAGACACGTGCACTCCATTTACATTGACACTGCAGCACTATTTACAATGGCCAGACATGGTAACAACCTAAGTGCCCATGAACAGAAGAACGGATAAAGAAGATGAGGTATACACATGCAATGGCGTATTTCTCAGCTATAAAAAAGGATGAAATAATGCCATGTGGAGCAATATAGGTGGACCTAGAGATGGACATACTAAGGGAAGGAAGTCTGACAGAGAATGATGAATCTATTATATTGCTTATGTGTGGAATATATTTTAAAAATGATACAAATGAACGTATTTACAAATCAGAAATAGACTCATAGATACAGAAAACATATGGTTACCAAAGGAGAAGGGAGGGGGAGGGAGAAATTAGGAGTTTGGAATTAACATATGCACACTACTATATATAAAACAGATAACAAGGACCCTCTGTATATAGCGCAAGAAACTATACTCATATAATAATAATGGAAAAGAACCTAAAAAAGAATGAATACACAAACATATATACATGTAAAACTGAATCACTTTGCAGTACACCTGAAACTAAGAAATATTATAAATCAACTATATTTCAATAAAAATTTTGAAAATTCTTAGCTAATTCATAACAAAACTGTATTTCTATTTAAGTGCATAGAGGCATGTATATATAGACAAAAAGGATTAATGTCCATTAAAACATTCACATTATTAGTGAAATTTTATCTTTCAACCTTATAAAGCAGCCTTTACTGCCCAAAATATGAGATGTCACACAGGACTCGAGACAACTGCTGTGGACTCAGGCCAAAGACAGAGTCAACTGGGCTCCTGCTGGTGCAGATGCTGTCAGTACTGGTCAGACACTGTGGGCATCCCCCAAAGGTGGCCTTCTCCAGACCCGTTACCCAGCAAGTCACACCCAACATGGTGATCTAACACTCTACTCTCACCTGTGTGTCTGCCATCCACAGACACAAGAGTACTCCTGGACTGAAACTCTGTTAAAAGTAAAGATCTGGCTCAGAAAGGTCCACCTCTGAGTGCAGCCTCTTCCTGCTGGACCTCTCGAACTCTCATTGTTACTGAGACTTTTTTTGACCTTGGTTAACTTGGTATGTAGTCTGTTGGCTTATTCTTTCTTTCCTCTGGGTTCAGCAGTGTTTCTCCACTTACTCAACAACTGGACCTGAGCTCTACTGTCCTACCCCCTCTACTCACATCCCTCTACCAGGCCTGTCCTTGCCAGGTGGCCACCGTATGGCACCTTAGCTTCTGTGATACTGATAATGTTTGAGAGAGAGAGAGAGAGAGGAAAAAAAACAGTGTATCTAGAATATTTATCTGCTTGACTACTTTGATAAGCTTTGTTAGGAAAACAATCCTTTGTAAACATATGCTGATTATTAGGAAAGATTTGCAATTTTCAGGCAAGAATACTGGAGTGGGGTGCCATTTTCTACTCCAGGGGATCTTCCCGACCCGGGGATGGAACCTGCGTATCTTGCATCTCCAGCACTGGCAGTCAGAGTCTTTACAACTAGCACTACCTGGGAAGCCTCAAGTAATGACTACTATTAAATCAAGTCTATATACCAACATAACAAATCCTATAGTCTACTGAGCCTTCTTTTAAATATAATATTCTTTTCAATTATATTACATATACAGATGATTTCAAATATTTTTCATAATAAAATGTTCATTTTTATTGAGTTACAACTGCTTTACAATGTTGTGCTAGTTTCTGTTGTACAACAAAGTGAATCAGACATATGTATACAGATATCCCCTCCCTCTAGGACTTCCCTCCCAACCACCTGCCACCCCGCCCTCCCCCATCTCACCGATCTAGTTCATCAAAGAGCAGAGAGACCCAAATTTAAACTACAATGAGGTATTGTAAACTCACACTAGTCAGAATGGCCATTATCAAAAAACCTACAAACAATAAATGTTGGAGAGGATGTGGAGATAAGGGATCCTCCTGCACTATTGGTAGGAACGTAAACTGATAAAGCCGCTATGGAGGTTCCTTATAAAACTAAAAGCAGAGCTACCATATGACCCAGCAATCCCACTACTGAGCATATACCCTGAGAAAACCATGATTCAGAAAGACACATGTGCAGCCTCAATGTTCACTGTAGCAGTATTTAAAATAGCCAGGACACATCCACTGACAGATGAATGGATAAAGATGTGGTCCATAAGGAAATGTTTAAATGAGTCGTCATATATGTTCTTCAATGCAAATTATTTAAGATGTCTCCTCAGTGCTTCCAAATCAACAATCTATTTATCATCCTTTTTTCTTTTCCCTTTTCTAGATTTTGAGTATCTTTCCAAATACACCTAATAATGTTATACATCCAAATACACATAATAATGTTATGCACAGTATTCTCATCCTGTGTCCTTTGCCAACACCCTGTACTGGGATGGATTTCATCTCAGCTCTTACATGTCACATTTCTATTAATACTCTCCAGGGTCATGCTGACTTGTGTTAGATTGTTTCAAAGGTTCATATTTAACTCATGGTCAGATATAACTCTAAGTTTTTTTTTAAGTTATTGTGCTGCTAATAATTCTACATTTAAGTACTTTTCTTATCCACTTAAAAATGTATTTTTCATTATGAAGGGTGACTTAAAAAATCAATCCTATTTTCTGTAATGCCAGCAGGCCTAATCCACTGTCTCTTAGAAACTTACTTGGTACAAACACACTCTCAAGTCTATAAATACTGCCACTGTACACACTACTTATCCTTAGGACTCTGCTGTAGCAGTCATTTCTAGCTAATAAGAAAGAATCAATCATTATAGTTTAATAGGGACACAAGTTTGACATTCAATCCACTAACAGCATATTCTAGAACATAGCTCTCTAATCTTTGTATGAAATGTTTATCAGAAGTGGAATTAGAAAAAAGACTTGATAAAGTCAGAATAGTTATATGTATTGCTCCTTTATAAGACCTATTAGATCATGAAAGAAAGAAGAAAAATAACCCTTATGTTTTCAAGTTATCTCATATTACTGTAGTTAGAGAAATATATAATAAATTTTGGGTACCCATGTAATTTAATATTTTTAAAAATTTTGACTGACGGTAATTGGGATTTATGGGGCTTCCCAGGTTGCTCAGTGGTAAAGAATCCACCTGCCAAGCAGGAGATGTGGGTTGGATGCTTGGGTTGGGAAGATTCCCCCAAAAGAAATGGCAACCCATTCCAGTTTTCTTGCCTGGGAAATCTCACGGACAGAGGAGCCTGGTGGGCTCAAAGAACCGGACACAACTTAGTAATTAAACCACCACCACCAACTGAGGTTTATAAAACATCCACAGACCTAGAAGAAGCTAAAGTGAAGAAAAAAGTGAGCAAACAAGCAAAGTTTTAAAAGTGTGACACTTGCAACTCTGTCTGGTATGAGCTGTTGGCATAAACGAACAGCCAAGAAGAGATTCAAGAATACACCTGACATGCTGACTGCAGAGCCCAGCAGGAGGAAAAAAAAGGAGTTTTGTGCTTGGTTGGTGATGTCTTGTCAACAGTTAAGTAACTGAAATCAGGAGACAGAAGCAAAAAGAGAAAGGCAAGGGTAGATAGTAGCAGCTGTGAACCACAAAGACTCAGTTGGCAAAAGGAGATGCTGATGGTGGAAAAGACACCTAGAAACAAGAAACAAGAGCAGAAACAACCTCATCATGCCACAGGGCAGACCGGAGTAAAGTCACATTCCTGCTTTTTAAAAGTCCAAATAAGCGGGAGGGGGGAGGGGGGGTCGGGATTGGGAGTTCATGTACACTTGTGGCTGATTCATGTCGATGTGTAGCAATACGAATACAGTATTGTAAAGCAAAACAAACTAAAAAAAAAATAAAAATTAATTTAAAAAAAAAAAAAGAGTGGAGGACTCACGAATGGAGTTAGTGCTCTTATAAAAGAGGCTCCAGAAAGTTCCCTCACTCCTTCTACCCTGTGAGGACATGCTGAGAAGTCAGCCCTCTGCAACCTGGAAGAAGACTTCACTAGAACCCAACCATGCTGGCACACTGATCTTGGATTTCCAGCTTCCAGATTCTGGAGCCAAATAAGTTTCTACTGTTTGTAAGCCACCAGGTCTGGGCAGTTTTGTTATAGCAGAATAAGACAATGGGGTTTCATCTCCTCCTTGTCAAGTTGTTCTAAGGATCAATCTGGATTATAAACAATAAAGTTCCTGAAAACTGGGGAAAAAAAAAAAAGTCCAAATAAGAAATAAAATAGTTCAAACAACAAAATGCTAACTATCTCTAAGAAGACTGGAGTAGGCAAGCAAGTGGCAAAAATGGGATAAAAACAACTGTCCAGTTGCTTCTAAGATAGTTCTACCATAAAAGCTAAAACAATTTTTACACTTCTGAGTAAACATTACATCATTACCTTTGCTTATTATTTTAATACAATAATAGAATACATAGAAAATTTATACAGACACTTACTTATATGGTTTCTGTGGCAAGATACTGATCCGAGTCTTGTCAAGTATCTTTTTGAGCTTGTTCCTTCCCCCAACAGTGTTGGCTTTGCTTTTCTTATTTACTTTTTCAAGTCCTATCACTTGTTCTACATCTACAGCGAGATCTGGAATGGAGTAGCGACTGGCCTTTTTGATGTCTCCAATTTTAGGGAGGTGAGGGGCACCATTTCTCTTCTCTTCTGATAATCTTGTTAGAAGTTCTTTAAATACTGAAAAGGAAACAAACACCAAAAAACATTCATTATTGGAAATCTGAATAATTCAAAGACAACTGTAGACTTGGAAATAGATACTAAGTATAGACTGCAGTGATCAAAACTGTAATCCTATAGAAAAACACTCCTATAAGGAATGAATGACACCAAGAATCTGTTTTGTATATCTTCTGCCACTTCTACTCAGAATAAGTTACAGGTATTTATTGACAGATTTTTATTCTTTACAGATATTTAAAATATTTATCAATAAAAACATCAATAAAATTAAATGTTATGGTCCTCAAGTAGGCTTTTATTTAGATCTAATTATATGCTTACATAATTAATTCTGTATCTATGCATTTTACTATAAATTTTAAATTCTTATGATGCTTGAATTATAAGCAATGACTTTTCATGATTAAGACATAAATGTTTAAATAAAAGACCAAAAGGAGAAAAATGAGACTATGCAAAAAATGCAAAATACTTACCAAATAAATTGGTTTTCACAGTGATAGATAAATGTGTGTTATTTCTAAGAATTTCCATGGCTTTTGACAGCTGAATATTTTCAAAGTTTTGACCATTTACTTCTAGTATCTAAAAATGAAGTTATAAAATTAATTTCAGTTTCCCAAATGACTGAAGGAAAAGAAGACACTAGTGTTTACCATTATGTTTGCAACTAGAAATACCATACCTGATCCCCCCGTTTCAAGCCCGCTTCTGTTGCTTTGCTAGCTGAATCTACACTGTCAACAAAGATTCCAAATCCTTTCTCTGAGCCTCCGAGTAAGATAAAAGGCAAAGGAGCTTCTCGGGATGGTTTTGTTAGCGTCATCAATCTTCTTTTTGCTTTAGCTGCACATGCAATATTTAACAGCCTTAGATGTCCACCCATTTTCTACAAGAGTTCAAAAAAAGTGGTTTCAAGGGTGGGCTGAATAAAATGAACTTAAAGCTGTGATTAAAAAAAAAATCACAAATATTACCTCTCTTTCCAGATTATTTTCAAATTCTTCTAGAAATCGAGTCATTGCAGGATCTCCTTCAAAGTCATTGAAGTGATTATTCACCCACAATAATACTACCCGTGTAACTGAAAAATCAATTAATTTTTAATAGATTTTTCTTCTTTCTAGCGCTAAAGATTTGTGGTTAAAGTCATTGCAAAAAAAGATATCCAACAAACAATTTATCTAACAACAATGAACAAGAAAAACAATAACAAAACCTTTAGATTTTATTGATGAGGATAACTTTTTGAAAATATATATTAATACTTTAAATGTGGACTTTATATTGAAGGATGGTAATTAACATATATCTTGCTTACTCTCAAAATATATTTGAAACAGGTCACAACAAAAACTAAAGGAAAAAAAGAATCAAAATAAATTAATACACAAGAAGACAGAAACTTTAACATCTACAATTCTGCAGGAAAAATGAGTTGCCTTTTCTTACTCTGCTCACAGGTTTTCACTGAGCCCTACACTTTTATACATGACAATACACACACTCAGCTATGGAATATTTGCTTTATACCAGCAAGAACTGTGCAACCTTCATTAGACTGTAAGTTCCATGAAGACAACCTTATCTGTTATGTTCTAAGGGCATCCTTAATATTTATAACAACACTTGGCTCAGAGTGAACTCTCAATAAAATTTTACCAAATGAAAGGAGTATAGCTGCAACTTTAAAAAGCACTTGTTTTATTTTATATGAGTTTAACTTTCTCAATCTTGAATAATAAGATCAAAGAAATTTTCCATAGCATTGTTTTCAAGCATTAACTAACCTGTTAAAGCAGGAAAATGAAGCATGCTATTCTAGCAGGACAAAAACAGATGTGACAGTATGCACTTAATCTTTAAACTACAGTTAAAATACTTTTTACAGTTAAATACAGTGGGATAAATTATAGTATATAATCTGAGTAAACACTCAGGAGTCAAGTTGATATTTATATTAATGTTTTTTGTCATTTATTATCACTTTGACCATTTTTCAAGTTGAAGAAACCAAGATTATTGACTCCCCTGAAACTATATCCTTAACACCGGACCTTTCCATAAAATTAAAATTTTGTAGCTGAGAAGCCACCTTAAAAGTCTCTAGCCATATTCCAGGTTAGAAAAACAAGATTTGTAAATCATGAATTGAATACTCCAACTACTGCCACCAGTACCTTTAAGATGCAGTAAGAGATCGCTGTGAGCCAGACAGTACCAAGTTATTCATCTTCACAACAACCCCAAAAGGACAGAGATTACTATTTTACAAATAGAGATGGGTGGCAGGAGAAAAACGGCAGAGGAAATACTCAAAGCAAGTTTTACAGCAGAGGACCTTAGCTGAGGTCTTCTACGCCTGTGACTCTCAGATGATAACATGAAGAGCATCACTGTCCAATGACTGCTCTCAGGCCAAGGGGTAGTCAGCAGCAGGACCAGCACTGGAGCTGGAAGCCTTTTGCAGTTTGTCCCCAGTTCTGGGTTTCCCACCCTGCCTCTCCCATGTGGGGCCTCATAGAAACAAGGCCGTCACATGGAAGGAGAAATGAGTACAGGCTAGTTAATTCTCAAACCTCACAAGACTAGGAACTTCATCACCCTCTCTGGCCTTGAAAAAGAGCCTGACTCAAGAGCTGGTGAAGAGGATCAGTTCAGAATTATAAGACAGGGCCCTACCCACCCACAATGGTTGAGAGAAGATGCTGTTTTAGGGCAACTGAAGACCTATAACTTCTGTGTGGTGTACACCGACCAGCTACTGAACTAGAGGATGCACATTCCCAAGGAACCTTGGTGTTTGGGGGTTGTGTTTTAACTGAATTTTCAACAAAAACTAGAGTCTAAACATTTGTTGAGGGGAAAGGAATTGAGATAGCAGAGGAAGAGGATATGGAGCTCACCTCCTCCCCAAAATACATCAAAAATACATCTATATATGGAATGATTCGCACAGAAAATCTACTGAAACATTTGTTGTTCAATGTATTGGCCTTTGTGTTAAAAAAGAAAATTCTAGGGCTGAACTTAGAATCTATAACAAGAACCAGTATTTATAGCATCCCTTTTCTTTTGCTTAAAAAGTACATTCTCTTAACCTACCAACATAATTTGAACATAACTGGGTAACTATTATATATATTAAAGTTCTTTAACTTTATATCTGAATGTTTCACATTTGAAAGGAAACTAGAACGCATCTTCCAACCTTATCCCTGAGGCTCGGGTCATTAAACCACTCCAACAACTTTTTGCCCACTTCCATCGGGCTACAGAGAAAAGTCCTGTAGGTCAACAGGAAGTCTTCTATGAAGGTTGGATCCACCACTGAATGTTCTTCCACCAAATGCATCGTTAACCTTTCTGAGGTGCCCTGTAACAAATCAAACGTGTCATAAGCATCCTGCGTGCGTGCCATATACATGTACCTTGATTTCAAATCTTCAACGTAAGATGAACTGGGTAGTAAGATATATAATGATGAATAAGACTGTTCTTCACCACAGAAATTCAAAGATTCTTTACAACTGATACACTGAAAAATGAGGAGGGGGCATCCTAAATCGTCACAAGCGTGACGTCACAAGCGATACTACCAAAACCCTCCTCCCTCGGGACGTGGCGTGTTTGTCTCACCTTGATGACGATGTGCCCCTTTCTTGTTCCCGTCCGATCGAGCTCTCGGTGCTCCTTCACCATGACGATCTCGCCTTCCTCTTCAACTTTTTGCATGTTCTTCTCTACTTGGTTGAGGATACGGCAGTAATCTTGCTGGGCTATGCAGACAAACTAAAATAAAACGTTAAGTCACATGTTAATGATAAAGTGCTTGCAAGAGACGTAGCAGAGCTAATGATTCAGGGTTTTAAATATTTAAGACTGACATTTTTCCATGTCTTTCCCATACTTTCTAAATGAGCTCGGTAATGAACCTTCACCAGACTTCTCTGCTTTTTAATGTATTTCTTCCTTGGTCAAGAAAAGTTTCATTTTTAGAATAATTATATGTAATTTATATTAAAAATCCTAACAATTAAAAAAAAATCAGAAGATAAAATTAGAATATTCCTTCCTCATGTCCCTTTTGGGATGATTAGAAAACACGGGGAGGAGAGTGGACTCTTAGGATAGATACCTAAAAAAAAAAAGATAGGATATATGTGTGTGTGTATATATATACATATATATATCTAGATATATTACATGATGTACTTTGCTGTACACCTGAAACTAACACAGCACTGTAAATTAACTATACACCAATAAAAATTAGAAAAAAAACTGCATATCCTTACAACTGTGGTCAGTCAGTCAGTTCAGTTGCTCAGTGGTGTCTGACTCTTTGCGACTCCATGGACTGCAGCACACCAGGCCTCCCTGTCCATCACCAACTATCGGAGTTTACTCAAACTCATGTCCATTGAGTTGGTGATGCCATCCAATCATCTCATCCTCTGTCGTCCCCTTCTCCTCCTGCCCCCAATCCCTCCCAGCATCAAGGTCTTTTCCAATGAGTCAGCTCTTTGTATCAAGTGGCCAAAGTACTGGAGTTTCAGCTTCAGCATCAGTCCTTCCAATGAATATTCAGGACTGATTTCCTTTAGGATGGACTAGTTGGATCTCCTTGCAGTCCAAGGGACTCTCAAGAGTCTTCTCCAACACCACAGTTCAAAAGCATCAATTCTTCAGCACTCAGCTTTCTTTTTAAGTCCAACTCTCACACCAATACATGACTACTGGAAAAACCATAGCCTTGACTAGATGGACCTTTGTTGGCAAAGTAATGTCTCTGCTTTTTAATATGTGGTCTAGGTTGGTGGGCAGAGCAGCAAAAAACCTTTGGAGAGAGTCTATAGGTGGTTGTTTAATTATCTGTTAGGCTCATGGTCCTAACAGAATAGAATAATATGAAAATAATTTGGAATAGAAGGATGCAATAATGGATTTTAATCCAGTTCATCAGGGCAGCTGCTGGGCGGCGTTTCTGGTTTAAGAATTGTAATGTGCCACCTGAATCCAGGGGACTAAGCTAAGGAACCACCACTTTTTTAGGCTGTGACTTTTTGTTTTACTGTCAGTGGGCAGGTAAAAAACTGGGACTCTCTGGTGCTTAAGAAATCCCAGCCTGCAAGTCAAATCATCACAGAATTGCTTTTAAGAAGAAATTCTTTAACTGTCCCCATCCTGCCTCACTGTGGCTTCTAGGGCCAGGTTAACTGATTCAGACATGAGCTTTACTACCTCTCACTGTGGAATCCTGAGAAAAGGACCTGTGGGTCTTATTTTGCATCTGAAAAGGGGAAATAATCCTAATAGCACCAGCCTCAAAGGGTTGTTGTGGAGGTTTAATGAAATAATCCAGGTAAAGCTCCTCCACTGTGCTAGATACATAATACGTGCTTGATAAATTTTACTTATTATTTAAAAATGATGTAAAAACAATGGTCCTAACAGAATAGAATAATATGAAAATAATTTGGAATAGAAGGATGCAATAATGGATTTTAATCCAGTTCATCAGGGCAGCTGCTGGGCGGCGTTTCTGGTTTAAGAATTGTAATGTGCCACCTGAATCCAGGGGACTAAGCTAAGGAACCACCACTTTTTTAGGCTGTGACTTTTTGTTTTACTGTCAGTGGGCAGGTAAAAAACTGGGACTCTCTGGTGCTTAAGAAATCCCAGCCTGCAAGTCAAATCATCACAGAATTGCTTTTAAGAAGAAATTCTCTTAACTGTCCCCATCCTGCCTCACTGTGGCTTCTAGGGCCAGGTTAACTGATTCAGACATGAGCTTTACTACCTCTCACTGTGGAATCCTGAGAAAAGGACCTGTGGGTCTTATTTTGCATCTGAAAAGGGGAAATAATCCTAATAGCACCAGCCTCAAAGGGTTGTTGTGGAGGTTTAATGAAATAATCCAGGTAAAGCTCCTCCACTGTGCTAGATACATAATACGTGCTTGATAAATTTTACTTATTATTTAAAAATGATGTAAAAACATAATTATCACTTAGTGGGTTTTAAAAATTTGAAAATATTTTGAGAGCAATAATTTTTTAAAAGATAATTTTAATAAGTGATATCAAAATTCAAAGATATCCATGCAGTAGATATTATAAATGTGTGATTATATTATAAAAGAAATCAGCTTAGAAAGTCTGTTCAAAAAGATCTACAAAGGAAGCCACATACTTTTTAAGCTCAAATCATTATTCCTCATAACTGATATTAAGGTTAATCCTTGCTCTTAAAGAAGAAGTTAACAAAAATGTGCACATCAAGCAATTACTCCTCCATGACCTCAAAGATAAAAAAATTCAGGGCTCAGGGGAATCCATTTAATTATATTTCTTAGTAGTTTTAAAGAAAGTGAAGAATGAATTCCGAAATCACTTATTACACAAAGTAAACAGAAGCCAGTGATGAGGCAAGAATAGATTTTTAAATTAAAATTTTTGTCTTCTATGATTTTTGAATAATTTATTCTTATTTTAGAAATCATTTTTAGGCTAAGTCAAATATACTTCAATAAAATATATATATTTAAAATTGCAAAAAAATCATTTAGGAATGAAGGAAGAATGAACATTTCTTTTCTCCTTTAATGTGAAAAGATTAAAAGAGAGGGAATGGTTAAATTACAGCATACGGCAGATAAAAGATGCTACAGCCATCTAAAACCATGTTTTCAAACAACATCTACACTTTCAACTCAATATTCTTGATGTTACATCATTTAAAAAAAAAATTTAAACCGAATATTGTAACAGTGATTTTAATAGTGATGATGACATCATTATTATAACATTATGGCTGCCTGACAGGAACTTTCTCACTTTATCCTCCCAACCTCCCATGGCATTCATGGGATGCCATGAAGGTGCTATTATCTCCACTGCACAGAAGAGAAGACAGCCATACCAATGTCATGCTAGCCTCCCAGTGTCTCATAAGTATGTGCTTGCTAATTTGAAATTATATACATGCATATAAAAATTGTGGAATATAACAAAATCAATTATTACTTTTTAAAGAATTACTTATGTTTAAATAAAGAAAGATGAATATTTTTAATGATAAAGGGTACCAATTACAAAGGAGAATGATTATTATTTCTGAGCAATGCAAATAACAAGCAATTTTCATTGTTTAATATACTCTTCTATATTTTCCATACTTTCTGCATAATCAATAAAGCTTTTCTACAGAAGTAGCAGCAGCAGTTCACATGGAAGAAATAGCATACTACAACATTGCTTCTTCCACTGAGCTGGTTGGTATAATCTCACTAATTATTTTATTAGTTTAGAATCAAAAAGTTAAAATTCAAAAAGCACAGGCTTTTGTTGTAAGTAATTATGGATAGCTAAGTAAAAAAAAATTTTAATGCCAAAAACTACCTCCAAATCCTATCTTTAACACTGACCACAGGTTTGCATATGTTTGAAATATGTGGTTCTTGCTTGAAAAATATTTTTAATTTTTTTCTCTTTTTACGGGGCAGCAAGTTGTTCTCAGAGTCTCCAAACATTTTTAGGTGTTCTTTCTTATACTCATTTTTAGAGAACATAATTATATTGTTTATCTCCTAAAAAAGAAATATATCCTTGAGTTAAAACAAGTAGAGAGATAAAAAGAAAATGCATTTTGAAATGTACGAAAATTAATCCTCTTGACTAAGGACTTAAAAGAAATTAGAATAAATTTGATTTGAAATTCTTAGTGTCTAGACAGACATTTTTGGCATTTCTTCTGCAGCAAACTGAAATACCATCCAAAAATGAAAAAAAAAAGGAATTCCAAATTGAATTTCCAATATGGCCACATAGCACCGACATCACAAAAGAAATACACTTTAGATGAAAACATTATTTAATTAGCAAATTTATTTTTGCTGTAAGAAATTTTTAGGTATAACATTAAATTCAAAGAAAAAATAGGTATGATAAAGCCAGTTGAAAATTTGTGAGTTGCCAACAAAGATCACTGACTCAATGGACATGAGTTTGAGTAAACTCGAGGAGTTGGTGATGGACAGGGAGGCCTGGCATGCTGCAGTCCACGGGCTCACAAAGAGCAGGACAAGACTGAGCGACTGAACTGAACCAAGGTGCGCCTAGTCAAAGCTATGGTTTTCCTAGTAGTCATGTATGGATGTGAGAGTTGGACTATAAAGAAAGCTGAGAGCCAAAGAATTGATGCTTTTGAACTGTGGTGTTGGAGAAGACTCTTGAGAGTCCCTTGCACTGCAAGGAGATCCAACCATTCCATCCTAAAGGAAATCAGTTCTGAATATTCATTGGAAGGACTGATACTGAAGCTGAAATTCCAGTAGTTTGGCCACCTGATGCGAAGAACTGACTCACTGGAAAAGACCCTGATGCTGGGAAAGACTGAAGGCAAGAGGAGAAGGAGACAACAGAGGATGAATGGTTGGATGGTATCACCAACTCAATGGACATGAGTTTGAGAAAGCTCTGGGAGATGGTGTTGGACAGGGAGGCCTGGCGTGCTGCAGTCCATGGGGTTGCAAAGAGTCAGACATGACTGAGCGACTGAACTGAACACATAATTGTTTTAGAGAGGTTTTATACTTTAAGACAGCTGTTCACTCTGTATGATCTTGCCACTTTGATATGAAATAAAAACTCAACTAAGCTTTCTATTATAAAAGGGCAAAAACAATTTATGTCACAGGATAAGTTTCTTTTGGGCACATGACCTCACAGCTTTTATTTAGTAAACATATTGAAAATGACAAAATGAAGTAACGTTAAACTTTAATCAACAGCTCTCACAGTCTCAGGAAAAGCTGAGTCTCACAGATTTTACCTTAAGAGATGAGCTCTATTTAAATTGGTACCCTGTGCTTGCAAGGGAGCTATACCTAACTGTTCACATAGCCATTCAAGTGTTCCCTATCTGCTGAAGGGTAGAGTGCAGAGTTAAGCCATGCCTGGGTGTTTCTGGCAGGCCCGAGACTTAGGTGGGGGAGAGGGAATGAGGAGATGGAAAGTGGAAGAGCAGGAAAGGAAAAGAGGGACAGGCAGAGGGTGAAAAAAACAAAGACATGGATGGGGAATGGAAAACCGGAGCCATCAGCCAATACCCAAAGACGTCTGCCTGGTCCTGCCTTTGTCCTACAAACCCAACGGGGGACAAGACTGGGAAAAGAAGCCCACAGAAGGGAGCAGGATAGAGCACAGTGTTGGGGGCATCACAGGACCCAAACAGGCAGAGATAAACATCATTTGAAGTATGGTTTTAGTGCTCTATAATGATCTAGGGGTTGGACTGGGGTGGGGGGAGCCTCAAGAGAGAGGGGATATATGTATTATAGCTGATTTATGCTATTGAACAGCAGAAACAACACTGTAAAGCAATTACTCTCCAATAATAATAATAATTAAAAGAAAGAAGTGTCCAGTTGAATCCACTCACACCATGTCCTAGACTGATCATGGGCTCCACTTTAATCACACTATCCAAGATGTATTTCTGGAACCCACTGAGAGGCCAGCAAATGAGGGTCAACCTGCTAAGGTTGCTTCCTCTTGGAATGGACACCACCTTTGTTCATTTCATTCAATTAACACTGATTATCTACAGTCATTTTATGGATAAAAATGTGATTCTCACTGTTGACTTTCCCCAACAAGAGGAGGATGTGACATGTGTACTTTCTGACAAATACATGACATTTTAACAGAAATACAGTAAAAATGCTATCCCAAATAAGCATTAAAATATCTAATTTTTTTTTCCCAAGCCTATTCTAATAAGGAAGAAGGGAACTTAGGGTCTGAGAGGGATGAGTGGAAGCACAAGGATGACTCGTGAACCTGATTTATTTCATCTTCCTTTTACAGCATGCAAGGTGGCCTGCAGAGTAAGGAAAGACCTGCACCCATGACCCTCTCTGTGCATCCGGAGCCTCATATCAGGAGCTACAGGAGCCCAATATTACCTGAATCAGAGTTTTCCTTCTCATTCAGAGTTTTCTCCTGGCGTCTACTTTATGGACTATCACTCTGGGTTTCCTGTTGATTCCTTATCCAGCAAACAGATGAACTCTCCTCCTAATATCCACCTCCTCTTTTCTTTTCCACAAACTCCCAGATAAATATTCAATGTTACCTGGTACATCTGCCATTAGTTAAATACTCTGTAATATTAACTCATATAATATTTTTATCAATTATCCTATATCATTTCAGTTCCATGATTACAAAATTTCTAATTAAAGGGGTTAGCCAATTACGAGGTGATAGCATAGTAGCTGAATTCTCAGAAGTAACTTTCACTTGCACTTTAAGGACAGAGACTGACTCAGGTGCTGTAGTGACTTGTAGAAGGGCTTGGGTTGGGTGTGGGGGGCAGGACTGAGGAGGATAGAAAAGTCCTTAACAATTTTTCTGTTCATTTTGACTCACAGTTTGGCTTTGTTTTTTTTGGGGGGGGGGGAATATAATTTAAAGCTGAAATGTCATATATGACCTCTCTTAAGAGAAATAATTTGAGGCCAAATACTTTGAGATTTATCTACCATTTTGTTTTCCTCTAATATGTCAAATAATTGAGAGCTGGCTATATTTAGAATGCTCTCTGGCATTACATATTCAACACACTGAATTTATAGCCTTTTTTTTGTTCTCTATAGTGCTCAGTGGAGGAATTATTTAGCAAAATTATTCTCTAGGTAAGACAATTTTATTTATAGCCATGGTCATTTTTCTTTTTAGTAAGTAAACCACTTAAAATTGAAAATTTAAATGAACACTACATTTATCAGACACTATAAAAATTCAATGATGTTCTTTTAGCATAAACTATTTTCAGATGTATTTCAGACTGTAGACTAATAAATACAGTGAGCATATAAGATCAATTAGTTTAAGTCAACTTTTTTGGTTTACTATATTAAAATATTTTATCCTTCAAGGTCAGTTTTTAAGACATGGAATTATAAATATGCAATAATAATAAAATCATCTTAAATTTATTTGGCACTAATATAGATGTTACCTGTTAAATTGATCAAATTATATTTCACATTTGGTCTCAGTATACTCTCTAGTCTTTTATTAAATGCTTTTAAATAATGAGTATTAACATAATATCAATACTGACATTATATTTTTCATTGGCAGTCATTTCTTTACTAGCAAGTATTTTTACTGATTCAATTATGATTAATTTTCATGACTTCTAAAATCAATTCCTTATCTTGCATGTACTTAAATAAAAACACCATGTAACTGTATCACAGCAACTTTACTATAATCTCTATATAATTTCTGTTCATGACGGGCATTTCACTTCAATACAGAAAGTATAGACTAGATTATCTATTATTGATGGCAATTTTAAGATATCATATTTATAGAACACCTGTTTTTTAATAGAACACATTTATGGAATGCTTAGTTTTGTGGAGTTCAAATAACTTTACGGGAGATTTATTTTTAATTTCCTGGAGTATGATAACACTAAAATCATAGTTGTACTTTAAAATCTTCTTTGTAATTCTAAAAGATGACCTATTTATACAGGTCAAAAAAAACCTTACCACAACTGCATATGTAAGTGTTCTTTGTTAAGCATAAGACATACATTTTTAATGACAGTTTATACCTGGCAGTCATCCACCTTTGTCCTCATCACGCCTTTCATGTACTCCTTGTCCATGGTGGGAGAGACACCGAAACTATTTCCCATACACAGTATTTCTGCTTTTCCATCTGGATAAGTCACTTCCACAGAACCGTTCAGGATCACTGACCACGAGTCCAGCTAGTTCCAAAAAACAAAGACAAAGCAGAAAATAACATCATGATCATGAAGCTGTAAATGCTGGAATGGTCCCTACAAATGATTTAGATCTTTTATTTTAAAGAGGGAAAAATATCCCAAGTACAGCTGACCATTCGCCAAGTTCACAGAACAAGAACTAAAGCTTAGCCATCGACCCACGGGTTTCCAGATGCCTGCACAGGGTCCACGGCATTCCACTTTCCTAATGACTGGGTATTACTCTCTAAAATGCCGCAAGGGGAAAAAATTTCTTCTGTTCCCCAAAACACATGTAAACAAGATAAAATGACCACCATTGCCTTGATCAGAACCTCATTTTGTTCTGACAAGAGGCATTATATCATAAACATTTAAATTGCAAAATCTGAAAAGCTAAAACCTCAAAATATTTCTATCATCTAAATATTGCAAATAATAGAAAATAAAATAGTGGATTTGGAAAAGACTTTGACACAACAATGAGTGTATCATAATCCCGAGTGATGCAAACTTATTGTTGCCCATTGTTTTTAAAGAAGAAAGAGTTTTTGTTCGTTACTGCATTGAGTGAGCCTCACACAGAGACATTGTCAAGTAGCATAAATATTTCCTAACCTCTTCACCGTCGTTTAACACAATGGTCCCAGCTCTTTCCACCACAGCGAACACCATCACAGCACACAGCTCCCGCCTCACCGACATCGTCATGTTGGCAAAAGCAGGCACTGATGCATGAATTCCAGAAGTTGTTCTGAAAAGCAGAAGGTGTGCGAAGAAAATGACAATTTCAAAAACAAGCGTTCAGAAACAAGGCTCTGGGGTCCTTTCTTTTTAAATGCCCTACAATTCTGCCTGTTGAACAATACTATTACTTTAAACATCTTTAGCACACTGAATTTCTTGCAGATACAAAGAATTCTGTCACTGTGGAAAGGGTCACATTTCCTTGTTGATTCAGGAGCAATAGGACTCAGTGCGATTCAAATTCCAATGAAGAGATCAATAAACTTCAATGGGGGATTGCTACTGAAAACGAGCTGTGATCTTGTTAAGGTTTATTACAGGATGAAATGATAAGCTGAAATGAATCAGAGCACTGGGAATTCTCCAGAAAGTCAGTAGGTCCATTCTGGTGCCTCTGGGCAACTGGGTGCCCAAAACAGATGGCAGAAACCACCACCCTCACTCTAAAGATACTCCAGGATTTAGAAAGCAGGGAATATTTTCTGTGGATCAGACAAACCCAGAATCAATTAACATAACATTATGTGATGAATGCAAATGAAATGGATGTGCTAATTTGGATCTCATACACTGACAAAGTCTGCTCACTCTTCCCAGTGGCAATGCTGTGGACAAGCAGATTCTTTTTAATAAGAACTCCTTTCTAAGTTCCTTCCTCTTCACCATGGCTCTGTGAGATGCCTGGTTTCTTTTTCATTTCACAAAGAAATCAAGGCTCAAAGGCACATAAGGAGGAGGTGGCAGTGAGTTGATTCAGGACTGTCTACCTCCATGCTCAGGCTGGACCTCACAGGCAATGAAGAGCACAGGGCATGTGTTAGACAGCGTGTGGACACTTACTGGCTGAATTACTTCGGGGGAGTCGATTCGTTTCCTTTAAACATGTTTCTCTCACTTGAAAAAGAGTAATATAATACCTACCTTCACTGGACAGTTTTGAGGATCAAATGCAATCCAGATGGTAAAGCCCTCAGCAAAGAGTAAATACTCAACAAATGAGAACACTATTATTGTCATTATATATATTATATGATTATACAGTCAATATTATATTCATGGCATTGTTCAAACTTTTGGCTGCATGAAAATTTCACTCCATTTTCCTTGTCCTCACATAATGACATTGTCTCTATGCACATTCCTTCTGTTAGGATTTAATGACAAGTTTTATGTTGTTGGATATAGTTTGCTAATTGCAAAAGCAATGTATAATAATACAAAGATATATTTTATGAAAACATTACATTCCTACAAGGTCAGACGAGGCGGTGTTTTCTGGTCTAGCTTGGTAATGTCTGTTCTGTGGAGACCCTTACGTCATCCCTGCTGTGTAAGACTTTTCATTATGGGGGTGGCTTTGGTAATCAGAAGAATAACAGTGGTAAGTGGTACCCAAGGACTCTGTCCAACAAGACAGTGCTCTTCAACCTGACCCAGACTGACGTATCAGGACATTAACTGACTGTTGCAACCAGCATTTTTTAAAAAAGAGGGAACAAGAGTATCAAAGTGCATCAATTACAGAAAGAGCTAAGTTTTGTTCAGTGAAACTTTTATTCCTGGAATGAGTAGATGTGTTTATGTTGTGTCATAAAATATACCTGAGGGCAGTTGTGAGCCAATTCTGAATATCACTGTAAGAGATGACCCACGTCTACTACAGGAGGCAGGACTCCTTGCTTTACAAATGCGTACGTTTTTGATATGCAGCATAAAGGCAGATGAAGCAGTCGTGGTCCTCTGGCTGACACATCACAGTTAACACTGCTGTTAACACTCTGTTTTCTTTAGCTACCATCCCCCACTCCTCACCATAAGGTATACAATACTAGCTATTAAAATCATAGCTAAAATACAGCTATTAAAATACTAGCTATAACATACATTTTATTTTTTTCCCTCTCCTGGTAGGAGCTAAACTTCCTTGGACAAAGATGTATGATGTTAAGAAAAATATGAGACTAGACATTAATTGTCAGAAATATTTTAAATTTAACATGTTTAGACAAAAATAAAAGTTAAAGACCACCACATATGGTGGGTGAATATGAGGCATATGAATGCATAAAGCATACTCACTAATACTTGCAATAATGATTTGAAGTGCTTGTATGGACATTTGTCTTATTTTTTAGCAGTGTCCTACTCCATTAATGGGTCATGAAATCAGTCTGTGATATGTGAGTAAGTGACTAACATAAATAAAATACAATGGGATAGAAAATATCTGTGTATCACATATAATAAGGATAAATAACAAAGAAGACAAAGAAGATATAAGTAAATAACCATTTTTTCTCCAAGTTCAATTGAAAAATTAAACACTTAGCCAAACAATATGCAAGGGCTTTTAAAACTCTGAAGGATTCAATAATGATATCATCAGTTGTGTGATAACTTATTTATTACAGCAGAGCATTATAAGAATTTAAAAAATAAAGAATTTATATCACCAGTCTTTAAAAAAACATAATAATGTAAAATAGATGCATTTGATTCAGGAGCTCAACATAAACCCTGATGCCACAGGAAACATACAGAGTTACAGGGGTTATGGCAGCTGAGGATTGAGAGCATGGGACAGGTAAGGAGACAGCTCCTAGGGTATGGGGAGTTCTGTTGATGGAGAAACAGAATCACTTTATTCTAAATGGCTTGCAAGACTCTGTCTGAATAATACATTAGTGTGACCTACCCTACTTCATCAGGAAAGAAATAATCCTGTCTGTAAAAAATATTAGACGCTCAATAAAACTTTTTTTCTATTCAATGTAACATAAAGAAAAGCCAAAGATCAACTTGTAGACACCAGAAGCTTCAGCCAATTCAGAAAAATCCTTATCTTATTGCTCTGGTTTAGTTTTACATGAGAAATAATTAAGGTAAAACTTGTGGATTTGTGTGTGGGGTACCAAGTGAGGGGGGGGGGAAAAGAGTTCCTTGAAAGGGATCAAAGCAGTTTTCTACCTTTATATGTCAAGTCCTCAAAATCTAAAAAAATTAAAAAAAGGATTCAATAATTGAGTACCTATAGAGTTACAAGCTGAGAGCAAACATGAATAATGTGTCTTTCTTCAAAGTACTGAAACAAAGGCACACCCAAGAATCTATGGGACCCCAAAGGGAAATTTTTTAATTCTTGAAATTTTAAAAACATATTCAAATATAAGCAGCTTGAGTTGATTAAACTTAAAACACAAACACACCCCATCCCTTGAGTGGAGGAAGGTGGTTAGGCAGAGAGGCGTTTAGACAAAGCATCAGTTACACAGATGTCTGTAGTTTATAAGAAAGGTGTCTGCTTTAACTAAACACTGGAGAATGAGTTAGATTTACCAAGAGTAATGGCAAACAAGCCAAAGTGTTCTCACATGTGGCTATATTTGGAGGAGATGGAATATAAGATCCTCCAAGCCCTTGTGTAGATCAAACAATGCCATTATGCCTTATTGTTAATGATCAAGATTTACTACTTTAAATAAAAATATATTTGATAGGAGTAAGCGTCTGAGTCATCACTGCTTACAAGTGTATTGGTATTCAACTACGAGTAATTCATCCAGGGATTATATCAACAAGCACCTTAAAATATTTAGCATGGTATTCATTTGTAGGAATCAGCATAGGTCTTGCTTTCCAGAAATTCTAGGAGAGAAAACTTCTCAGATATGAAGCGAACGTCTTAAATTTCCAGAAATGACATGCTTCATATATTTTACTAATCATAACTTTCTTCCATAACTATACTAAAATGAGCATATTCAAACAAGGATAACCTTCACATCAATCTGTTCATAAGCAATGTTTAATCTGTTTTTTATAAACTCTATGAGCAAGAATTTTTAAGATGGCAAACCAAACACACTACTTCCGACTTCATTCTCTCTTTAAAGCTACAATAAAGAGACGTTGAAAATGAAGTCAGATCTCAAACTCAAACTTACGGTTACCAAAGGGGAGATGTGGGAGGAAGTGATAAATTAGGAGTTTGGGACTGATATATACACACTACTGATGTATGCATAAGTGGTTCACTTAGCCATACACCTGAAAGTAACACAACACTGTAGTTGACTACACGCTAAAAAATCTTTAAAAAAGAGAGAGAGAGAAATCAGAAAGACAGAGAGAACAGGAGCGTGAAACACATTTTGGACAGTGGAAATCAGACGAACATGAGTTATCAGATGCAAGGAAGCTAAACCCTAAGTTTTCAAGGATGACACAGGACCACTTGACTTCATGCTGCAGAAGCCTCAGAAGACTTGTGACTCCGAGCACCGTTAGACTAGAGAGTGGAGCAGGTAGAGGAGGAAGTGGGATAAAGTATGGAGGAACAGGGGTGGGCATGTGAGAAGCAGCTACATCCTCCAACAGAAATCCAGTAACCCAGAAAGGGTTACTGCAGAGGCACTTCTGTGCTGGAGGTACAGGCACAGCTGGCTCCTCCCTCTCTTCCAGGTCTGAGCTTCCAAAAGGGCGCCGACAGTCCTTCATTCCTGCAACAGCCTCCTGTTTGGTGCACACCCTGGGATTATGACCCCAACCCCAACTCTATTCCTCAGAGCCAGCAGGATCAGGGCCTCAATGCTTCATTTTCACTGGGCTGCCAGGACCTAGGAAACTCTCAGTCCATACAAGGTACAGCCACATTAGCCGGTGACTGAGTGCTCACCCTACATAACAGTCATCTCTAAGTAGCTGGCAATTCCTATCAGTGCTTTCAGTGGTATTTTAGAATACCTGGCTTTCCAACTTCAATTCCCTAGCATATGTGCAGATCTTAAATGGTACAAGGTTCTCCTCATACACAATGTTTGGCTCCCTTCAAAACACAAGAAACAAGCCACTCACATGTAACAGTGGCCGTACTGTCCTATATCTAATCCCACCAGACTCAGTTCCTTGAATTTCTTTCAAATACATATTGGCCCCAAAAGAGCTGGGGGCTTGGAAGAGCAGATAATTTGAGCTCAGGCAAGGGTGTTATAGACTCCAGACCTGCAGGGCAGAGATGCTCTCAGAGGAAGCTGGTCTCACTCTCAGCATCTAAGGAAGAAGCAGGGTCTGGAAGGCAGAGTCAAACACTAACAATCATTACACAATCAACTCTCATTCTGATGGCCAAGCTGGGTCAAGGGAAACTTGAGGAAGGGGAAAGCGACGCAAAGCCACTTAGACCCATAATCTTAAGGCACACTTAAAGCCCCAACCCCTAGGCTCATGTGGGGCTCAAGTGACATTCTGCTCACTTCTTCCTCTAGCCTCTCTTCTCTATGGAACCACAGGAGGAGCACACTTAAACGACAGCTCTACCAACTGCCACCCGACTGATATTCAGAGAGAAGCTCGAGCTTACTAGGAACAGTGCTCACAATAAGATTAACAAATGTGATAATGTTTGGAAGATGACTTGACTTTTTAATTTTTTTGTCCTAGAAGAAACCGCTCGTGTTGGAAGGGTTTTATTTGAAAGTTTTATCAGTTGTGGCCTCTTGAAGCTATGGACTGAGTAAAATTAATATTTTCAAAGATGTTTTCAACAATGCTGAGAAAAATGACCTTTTAAATTTTAAAGCCTAATATTCTTGGGCTCTGTTGTACCAGACAGTGTTACTTCTGAACTCTTTAAATTGCTCTCAGATTTGTGTTCTCACCCAGACTCACCAATGTCATCGTCTGTCCTGTCAATGGGGTCCTTCTCCAGGCAGTCTCTCACGATGTCTCTGCTCATTAGAGGGTCTGAGGCCCTCTCGATGTCCTCTTCATCGTCATCATCCTCAGAGTCCACTGCTGTTTCCGGCAACCCACTAAGGTCCATATCACCAGCCTCACTCTCTGTGGCCTTAAAACAGACCAAAAATAA
The DNA here is from genome assembly GCA_006408695.1 of Aepyceros melampus. Classification (NCBI taxonomy): domain Eukaryota; kingdom Metazoa; phylum Chordata; class Mammalia; order Artiodactyla; family Bovidae; genus Aepyceros; species Aepyceros melampus. The sequence continues at coordinate 145,307 of SJXQ01009175.1, forward strand.
ACAGATGGACGGATGGATAGACAAGCTGTTTTTAAGTAAATCTTTTGTATCCAAAAGAAATGTCTTGTTTGAAATATTAAATTTATGATATGAATCCTTCCCATAATTAAGCCACATGTATTCAACATTAACAAATATTCATGGTCTGAGCACTATGTAGAATCATGACATCAACAAAATATGAGTGATTTTTATCTCATGGAATTTTTAGTTAGAATTAATGGTTTTATCACAATAATTTTGATTCTTACCTGAGCTGTCACCTAGCATTTAGATAAGAAAAAGATGGTACCAGTTTTCACTCTATTTTTCAAAGAGGATGGCTTAAACTAAGAGTGTAAGGGTGACAATTCTGAACAATTCCTTCCCTCAAAGAAAAGGTGTAGGTTTATTAATGCCAAGACTGAACCACTTCTCTCTTACTAAGAGTCTTTATGAAAAAGTGAATCCCAAATCAAATGTATTTGATAAATATGCAAATAAAACATTAATAATTAGCTGATTACTCCAGTGTCCACTCTCCAACTATAAAACACCAAAGGTGTGAAATACCCTACATGTCTACAGGTGACACAGTCTTTCTTCCCATTCCTCGACACTGCTGATGGCAGCACCAACCAAATTTCAAGTAATCAAGATCAAGAAAGAATGAAGCAAAAGTAAAATTATTTGCTCAGATATGTCTTAAGGAGCCAGGTATAACAGGAATGAAAAGAAAGAAGAATGTCTAAGTATACTGATATCTTTAGTCATAACTGCAAATTGGTAGCTACTCTCTGTGGCTAAAAAAAGTGTTGTGGAAAAAAAAATGCAATGATCTAATCTCTTAAATTTTTTAGAACTATCTTTTTTAATTCTAGAGAGAGACTCCTATTAGGTCTAACATGGTTCTGTGATTAAAACCAAATATTCAGCCTGAATCAAGACTCACAAGTTTCAAAACAGTCTCTTCTGTTGGACTATCTCAAGTCTACAACCATCATCCTTTGAAGGTTGTTCTATACATTTTTGTGATGCTCATCTCAACAATAGTACATATGTGTCATACTGGCCTTATTTGACATTATGTACTCAGATTTCACTAATTGCTTAAGAACAGTAAGAATGAGTACAATTAAATATTAACTGTATCAGTCTCAAGTATCATAAACATGGCTTTCCAGAAAAAATAATAAACTCTTAGAAACACTTTATTATAAAACTATTAATTTTGTAGAAAACATAAAGTCTACCAGCTTCAGATAACTCATAGCCCATATGACTTTCAAGACAATAAGACATCTTATTTTTAAGAATAAGCAAATACAGATTAAAATATATAAACAAAAGAAGAAAATATAAAATGTTGAACCCAATAAATAAAAAGCCAACACCAAATCCTGACAATATGCCAGGAACTGTTCCATGTGCTTCACATGTATTAACTCATTTAATCCTTCAAAAAATCCTATGAAGTAAGTGCCATCATTGACATGTATTATTCTGCAAACATTCAGGTAAAGAGAAATTATTTTTCCAAGATTGTGTTGCTGGTAACTGTGGAATCAAGAACAGAACCAAGAACTCTGGCTCCCAAGCTACAACTATAACCTAATCTGTTTCTTTATAAGAGATACTTAATACA
>SJXQ01009175.1:147343-226989 GCA_006408695.1 Aepyceros melampus
AATGACAGAATAAATGAAAATGGAAAACACAACCCCTCCAAAAGCTCTTTCAGCAGTGGCCTCTGAAAGAGCAGTGAATACTGCTGCTCGTGTTGGAGCACATGAGCAGAGTTGCTCCTCCAGGTGGAGGAGCGAGAAGGCCTTGCCACCAAGGCTAGAGATTTAATTGTGGAGTGCTCAGCAGTACATCTCTAATTTATGATTTTTTAAAAAAAAATGGAACTCTAGTTGACTTACAACGTTGCATTAGTTTCAGGTGTTCAGCAAAGGGATTCAATTATATGTATGTTACATACTTAACAATATACAATACATATAACATATATAAATCATTTATACATGTCATATATAATTTATTCGTGTATATATATACACATACACACACATACACATACACATATTCTTTCTCATGTTCTTTCCAATATTGAAATACAGCTCCTAGTGCTGCCAAATAGGATCTTGTTGTTTGTCTATTTTATGTATAGTAATTTGTATCTGCTCATATTTCTGACTTAAATTGTCTCTAGATTCTAGAATGAAACTGAAGCAGAACCGAGTGTGATATGGCATGCCAAGGCTGTGAGCAGAGAAACTAGGCCAATATTGTTGTTATCATCACCTTATTCCTAAAGCCTAGAAATGTGACAATTTGCTAATGCTTGCTATGATCACATTTCATCCTAGCTTCATCTTAACATTGGTGATTATTAGTCATCACCTCATATTTTCAAATATACAGTCTTCTATACCCACATTCTTTAATATCAGCCTAGAGTGAAGAGGTAGTACTGAAGATAGAAATAAGAACAAAACATTTTTAAGTAATATACAACTGAAGGCTTTTTAAAATTTAACATATGGTAGGGGATGAAAAGTATATTTTATACCATCCCAAAGAAGTCATTACTATCATTTAAATGAATTCTATTTAAGCCTTAATAGAACAGATTTTCCAGTGTGAGTTGGATTAATCTCTGCAAAACTGAGCCCCCACCCCATCTGTGTAAACAATCATTAGTTGTTTTCTAGTCCTGCTATGTGTATTCCACTCTTTTAAAATATATATCCCTCTTATATTACAATACTACAAAATTTCTTTTAGCGATACATCTTAAATAGAACTCAAACAGATTTTTAGGAATCTATTAACTTCACGAACAATGAGTCACTTGGAGACTGAGCTGAGTTATACGTTTAGTGAATGCTGACTGGCCAACAGGATGAGAGAGCTAACTTGAGGGCCCGGAACTGAGTCACTGGATTTATTTCGGCTGAATGGGCAGACACATCAGAGGTCATCAGTTCAAATCTCGGCTCCAGCATTCATCATGTGACTGTAACACAGTCCCTGAACCTCTACAGGCCCAGTTTTGTCATCAGTAAGCTGGAGTTGTATCTCGTCATTCATAGGACTGTTCTTGGATCAAACAACAGAAAAGGGAGCCAGTTACAGGCCACATCAAAAGGCCCTACCTCAAGGGGACAAGTTTCCACCTCTGTGCCTGCATCCCTTTACCTGGCCCCACCCTAGCAATGAGCCTTGAATAAAATTTACACTGGCAGTATTTGTCCAAAAAAAGAAAAAAACTTTGTTAAATATTCCAGCCCTTTACATTTGCAAAAATCTCTGTCAGGTTAATGGCACCCCTTAAGTTCTGGCTAAATGCCTCACACAGTAATTATAAAACCAGTGGTCCTATACAGGACTACCACGTACGCAGCACTACACCTGATGCTTTTAGTACATAATAATTAATCCTCATAACAATTCAGCAAATCAGGATTACTACCACTATTTTTCAGATGAGAAAACATGAAGGGAAACTAACTACACTGTTCAAAACAAAACCTAGTAATTGTGCCAGTAATCAAAATCAGGTTCAACCAACACAAACTACTAAAACACTTTGTATTAATACAAAGTATTAAAATATTTGTTTTATGTAAACATAAACAAAATATCTGCTATTTTTCTATCTTCCTCCAAACTACAATACTACTGAGATTTATGCTAGTCTTTAAACTCTTTCATTCTAAATAAAGATATGCATACACTTTATATTTAAGATATCTGAGTAATTTGGGATTAACATATACACACTACTATGTATAAGGTAGATAAAACAGCAAAGACCTTCTGTATAGCACAGAGAACTATATTCAGTGTTTTGTAATAACCTATAATGGAAAAGACCTGAAAACGATTATACATATATAGGTGAACTGCTTTGCTATACACTTGTAACATTTCCCGTTGGCACTAGTGATAAAGAACCCTCCTGCCAATGCAGGAGACAAAAGAGATATGGGATCAATTCCTGAGTCAGGAAGATTCCCTGCAGGAGCGCATAGCAACACACTCCAGTATTCTTGCCTGAAGAATCCCATGGACAGAGGAGTCTGGAAGGCTACAGTTCATGGGTTGCAGAGTTGACATGACTGAAGTGATTAGCACACATGCATACTTCAATAAAAAATAAATAAAAGGTATCTGATTATATTGGTCTCAGGAGTAAGAATAAAGTCACTTAGTCAAATAACTCCTGTCCTAAATTAATTTATCTTCCATAAGTAAAACACAGATTTAGGTGCACATTACAGGGGCTTTCCTTGTGGCTCAGCTGGTAAAGAATCTGCCTGCAATGCAGGAGACCTGGGTTCAATCCCTGGATTGGGAAGATCCCCTGGAGAAGGCAAAGGCTACCCACTCCACTATTCTGGCCTGGAGAATTCCATGGACTGTATAGTCCATGGGGTCGCAAAGAGTCGGACACAACTGAGCAACTTTCATTAGAGTTAAATAGTAACAGTCTCAAAAAACAGTAATATTCTCAAATCAATGTTGAAAACTCTTGATTTATTAAATCAAACATATACTTGTTATCATGAATACAGTTATTAAAACTAGTTTCTTTTGTATTTTTAAGGATATCAAGTAAATGAAAAAACTGAGGAAGTATTAAATATCATACAGATCTAGTGAAGAGTTAATTTAAAACCAAAACAATATAACTACTATGTTGTTACCATTAAGTACTTAAAAATCATTTACAAAAAAGTTTTTGCTTATTAAATATCCAGCATCCACACATATTCTTATGTTTATGAGGGCTGCTTAATAAGTAATTTTGATGAAAATAAATTTTGTGAGAATGTCAAATATACATATTTAACCCAAAGTCAGATTCTGATATAAAGTTAGGCTAGAAAGTTATATTGATGCTAAACTTAATTGAGACAACAAAGTAAGTAGGCACTGCAGACAAAACCATATAGTGCAGAAAATATGAAAATGTATTTGGAAATAAGTATAATATTTGCATTAAGTCCAGTTTGTTCATCATAATTTATGCTGTTCCTAATTTTATACTAGGAATGCTTTTCTATAGGACATACCTAAAAAAGCAATTCTTTAAATCTCTTAATGGAAATTGTTAGGTTTCTTTTCAAGACCTACAATCCTAACAAGTGTAAAAATGCCTATAAATATTTATTATAAGTAAGAAAGTCTGTGCTAATTTGATAGGAAAAAATAGCTTCATGTTTAAATCTTTATATACTCAATTACTTATGTCTTAAATAGGTATGGACATTTGCATGTTCTTGTGCAAATTACTACTCCTGCCTTTGAATACTGTTATAAAGTATTTTTCTTATTAATTTGCATAAGTGAGTTAATAGCCTGATTTTATATATTTGTCTCAATTGATCTTTTAATTATTAAAATTTTTGATCATTCACTATACCATTAAAAGTTTGCTAATTTTTTAATTTATCTGGAATTTAATCTTAATTGTGATATAAAGTAAGGTTATAATGTGGGCCCCCCAAGACCATTTTTGAATAACCCATCACTTCATTATTTGTGAGGTTTCCTCCATTACATATCACATCCTCACACATGAATCTCATTTTGCTTGAACTCTCTGTTCCATTGATCTATTTTCATACACTTATTTCCAACCCACTTAAGTCATTGTTCTGCTAATCACACCAGTTAACCAGGACCTTATCATGGCTGGAAACTGTCCTGTCTCATGTTACCAACTTTAGCATTCTGCTTTCTATCACCTATAACCTCCTACTCTTCCACTTCCTTCCATTCCCTTCCGAGGCAGCTATCTGTCCAAACACGTATGATCCGCAGTCTTCCAGACTCTACCTCCTTCATGCTCTCATACTACAGCTTATTCCCTAGTCTAATACTACAATCCCATTCATCCAACACATCTTTCTTGAATGCCTACGGTTTCCTGGTGCTATTCCAGGCGATAGAGAGAAGGTGGAGACAAGATAGGATGTTCCTGCCTTCTTCTGGGGGGACAGACATAACAAATTAGAAAGTCATAACTGTTTCTATTAAAGCTTTAAAAAAAAAAAAAAAAAGATCAGCCAGGAAAGGAATCAAAATGTAGGATCTACTTTTCAGAGGGTAATAAGGAAAGAATTCTCTAAGAAGATGGTCCTTAAAGATGAAGGCTGAAAAGGATCAAGCTAGGAGAAAATATCCTGGACAGAAGGACTGCAAAAACAAAGCCCTGCATTAGAAAGAGCTGGACATGCAGCTCCATCCGTCTTTCTGCTACACTTATTTAATAAGGCGTCAGTCTTAGGGGAAACCAAATCTTTGCTTTCTTTGTGCTTGCCGTGAAGAAAATTATTTATCAGGGCAGAGGGAAATCACCCTGTCTTTGAGTTCACCAACTCAATTGAGCTTCCAACGCTCTGGTCAATTTGCTCCCCTGCTCTCTGAAACTATTACTTCAAAATGTGTCAATTCCGTGAAATTCTCTATCTGCCAACCCTCTCACTCTGAACAAGGGAATTCAGGTACAGCAGACACAAACTCCCCACTCCAAATCCACCTTCATAAGCCCCTGTTTAAACAGAGGACATTTCTTTTCTTAAAGCTAGTGACTTCACCTTGCTCTTCAATTTCTCCCCTCCAACCCTCTCAGAAAAATTATTCTACCCTTTTCTCTCCTGCACACAGAATTTCATTCCAACCTCTTTGTATCCACCTCATGAGCATTAGACCACTCAAACATGACAGCTTTCTCCCAAGTCAGAACTGTACAAAGGTGAAAGGGGTTGCGATGGGAGCTGGTTGTCCATCATTGGAACTGTTCAAGAATCACCTGGATGCTTGATTGACAGGAAAGGAGTAGGGGATTCAAACACAAGACTGGTCACTGAACCAGGTACACCTGCCAGGTTTCTTCTCACCTTAAGAATTTCTGATTTAAAGGCAACAGAAATGGTCTCCTGGGGATCTCTAGTTAACGTTAGTCAGTAACCAAATCCTTGGATACATCCATGGTTTTTCCTTATGAAGGATATAAACGTAACAGGATACATGCCTGTCATCAAGTTTGAAATGAATGGCCTTGAAACGCAACAAAAATAAAATACACAGGAGTTTTCTTTTCCAACTACATCCTAAAATAAAGTCAAACTGCAAGCTGTAAACACCAACCCCCTCAGAGCAAGGTGGAGTTCTCACCATGGTCTGGATCTTCAGACATCCTGATTGGGGGCTGGGGGGTGAGGGAGGCAGCAGGTACCATCAGGAATCTCTGCACACCTTTTCCCAACCTACCCAAGGTAATAACATGTAAGCTGAAGTTCCCCTCAGAACATGCCTTCATAAAGGATATAGACAACTCACTTCATTCTTACTATAAATTGGCCTTCTAGGCGCTCTGTCCAGGCTGATACTATACCTGAAGAAAACAGGAGCAACTTCTATGATCTCAACCTGTGTTCTTACTACAGATCTTCCAAGTGTACGATCATCTCAAAGTGTAGAAGGCAAAGGCTCTATCATGATGTTTTGATTAACACAAGCCCAAAGCAAGACTTTTACTTACACTGTTCATTGTTCTATTGTAAGGAATACTCTTGAATAAACATTTAAAAAAAAAATCAACTTCTAAAAATAGGTATTATGGGGAATGAAAATGAGATTACTTCTGAAAGATTTAATTACAAGTTAACTTATAATGCATCAAAGTAGAAGTTTGAAAAGTTAAAGAGTCAGATAATTACATTTCTTATTGCAATTTTTTTTTTAAAGTTCATAATCAGCCAAGAATCTGCAAATAACTGCATTTGTGGCTTTCACTTATTAGTCTGTGAGCTCTCCACAACACTTCTGAATTACAGAAAAGTGGGTACCTAGTGTGTCCTAAAAAGAAAATTAATTTTTTAAGAGCTACTAAATTTAAGACTTAGAAAGAAATGTTTTGCCCTGACAGTATTCTGTTTAGTTACTTTTAGTTAAGTTTTTTTTTTTCTTTTAAATAGAAACTGAGTATCATTTGACTACATCAACTATCACGTTCCAAGAAAGATTTTTTTTATGGACATCTCATATCAAGATTCCTAAGGTGACAAAAATTATACTTTGTAAGGTAAGTACATATTATGTTCTTTTGTCTGAAACCATCCAAAATTTCATATTAGCTGTATGTACTGAGAGACCACCAAAAAAGGGACCTTTTTTTTTTTTTTGCCTATTTTAGTCACTTTTCCTAAATTGCATTTGCTAAGCAAATGAACTCTTCTTTAAAAATTAAAATTGTTTTGCTTTGAAAATGTTTTTTAAATTCCACAGCTCTAGTTTCTTTTCTATCCAGCAGTATCATAAAAATTCATTTTAAACAAATAACCAAATCTACAGTTAATAAAAATAACACAAGAAAAATAATTCAGTGATCCAATTTTAGTAATCTCTTCCTTCTGTCATACCCAAGGCTTTATTAAGAAAAACTTAGTTTGGAAGCATAATAATGATGTTTCCCCCTAAAATTTTAGTCAAGAAAGAGGCATAAACCTACTACGTCTATAGTCAAATTAGTAAAATATTTACTAATATTTTAGTCAGGGGAAACATTTCCATTGTGACCATTCTATTTAAAATTCTGGTAACAGGTCCTAGCAGAGGCAAATACAAATCAGACTGAAATCTGACTTCCTAAAACAAACATACAACATACTGTATGTCTGTGTGAAGCATAAACATTAACATTTATGTCCACTTGTGCACATATAATATAAACACATATATTTATTTTATAGATTCTATCAATGAAGAATCACAGAACTCCTCAGAACACATGAAAATTAAACAAATGATAAGGAAATACCTTCCTACCTGGTAGATATCAGAAAGACTGCTGCTTCCAGAATCACTAGTGATGCTACATCCTGAGTGGCTGGAGGAGACGTGGGTCACCTGTGGGTGGAGACTGTCAGTGAGGTGTAGCTTTGTGAAATCTGCAGGAAGCTGGGGAAGGAGCAGGAGAAACCAAGTTACAACTGGAATCAAGAACTCTAAGGAGACATTTAAAAATCGTATTATCTCTATTTCACACCATTTGGCCAAAAGTACTATGAAGGTTCTTCATTTTTTAAGTTCACAATTACTAAACACTGTTCTATTTACCAAAAATCACAAAATTAAGTAAGGGCATTCAATGAGCCTTAAATCATACTCAATTCAACGCTTAAATAGGCAGATTTAGTGCTTAAGATTAATTTGATAAGTACTGAATCCAATGGGCTACAATTTTTAAATTATACATCAATGAGCAAATTAGCCTACTATTTGTCAGCCAGCACAAATGCAACTTTGTGGCAAGAGACAGCCTAAATAAGAAAACAGATTTGAGGTTCATGTATGCCCAATGACATTCAAAGGTTAAAAAGATGAGGATCTTAGAACTGAGGAAGTGTATGGTTACACAAGTAACTATGCAGGCACTATGGAGAAAACAGAAAAGAATGTTTTCAGAGAATGCACAATCAACTCAGAGAATGCAGAATCGAGAAGGTTATGGACAACATTCATCTATCTCTACACAAACACATAAAAATCAAGATTCTACTTGTTCATGATTAAACTTCACATACAAACTGCATCTATTGAACAGATTTACTAAGCATTCCTCAAACGTTTCTATCACTCCCCTTATAGCAGAGAAAATGCATTGAAAAAGGAAACATTCACACATTTACCCATTCAACAAGTATTTACTGAGCCCCTTTCCTCTTACTATGTGCTAGTCAGTGAATGAGAAGCTGAGAACATGCTCCCTGTAAGATCTTAGACTCCTGTAAGTTATTATTAATTCTTTTGAATTCAAAAAGGGTGCTGTTTATCTATATCACACAAACTACTGACCAATAATAAACCTGATATTTCAAACTATATGTTAACTGACACCATGCACACATAACATCTCTCTTTCCTGCTGGCACACTGATCCTATTTGGCTGTTGAATAATAAAGACTAACTGCTAAAATAAAACTCAAGTGAGAGTTTGCCTTGGCAACACTCCCTTCTCTTTCAGGGCCCTCTGCTCTTCTCTCCTTCCAAAACCAGATGCTATTTCTTCACAGGGGAGGTGATGCAGGTTCAAGGCAAGGATCAACAAGGTTCATACCTGGGGTTCCAAACAAAGAGGTACACTGTATCTGTACCCACCACCATTCAGACCTGACTTAATAAACAGATCATGATATATAATAGTACATAATACATGGATGGACTTGGATGGCATTATGCTAAGTGAAATAAGTCAGACAGAGGACAAAAGTGGTATAGTATCACCTACACGTGGAATCTAAAAAGCGCAACTAACTAGTGAACATAACCAAAAAAAGCAGCAGACTCACAGATATAGAGAAGAAACCAGTAGCTAACAGTGAGGGGGCGTAAAAATTAAAAAAAAAAATTCTATCTCTTCAGAAAAAACATTTAATAGTCTCCATAGAAAATGTATTTTTTAACATTATGGGAGACAAAATATACAAAGAAATTTAAACATAAATTTATTAAGGGGAATATAAACAGATGCCAAATAAACAGATAAAAAGACATATGCTGTAGAAGCTCAGAGAGGGAGATGTTTATACAAATGTGTGAAATCATTGCAAAAATGATATATGTTTCACTATGAATGCTTTTTTACCCGATAACTGAAAATGTGAAATAGATAAAATTGGGAAAATAACAATTTCCCAGCAAAAAAAAGACATGCAAAAATTCCTAAATTGAGAATTTATATATTTTATCCACAATACAGGATATCTGCAGGATAAATCCCCTTCATCACCCTGACTACACTTCGTTTAATGCAGTCACTCGCTACAAAACGCACCTGAAGAAACGTGACTAAGTGCCTCAGTGACTTTAAAAGGCATTACTCAATACATGCAATTACAGAACAATAAATTGATTTCTATTGATTGTTTTTTATAGAGATAACTCAGGTTGACATGTGCCACACAGTGTGACTTTTAAAAAATTAACTTGAATATGTCAAATAAAGATGTATCTATCTAATGAACTTTTACTCAGTTATTTATTCAAGTCTCACAGGACATGCTTCTTTTCAGTGTCCACCAGCTAGTCCTCTCTCCTGACTAAATGCACCATGAGGAGAGCACCAGGAGGCCTGAGCTCTGAAGCTAACAGTAGAGACACTCCACAATCCATTCATCTATGCTCACTTACAGCCACAAGGAGCAGAATTACGCGGCTTTGTCAGGGTAAGAACCAAAAAGACCACGTAAAGAGGAAAGAAGAAATACTTCCATGCTTAACTCGATTCTATTTTGTAAAGACTTACTGAGTACCTGCTATGTCAGACACTCTGTTGGGGACAGGAAATACCAAGGTAAATAAGATACTCCCAATTCCAGAGGTAACATCTGCTATCCCAAAAGTCATTGCAGTAGGTGTCATGCACAACAGAAAAATAAATCAAACGTAGTTTTTTAAACATGGCTTTCCTTGTTGTTTGCATTGTTCTTTGCAGACAATGAAATGATGTTAAACTCATTACTGAATATAAATGAATATAAACTTCAGCATTAACTATTTCTTTATATTAGAATAGATGTCATGTTTGAAAAAGTGAAGCTGCTCAGTTGTGTCCAACTCTTTGTGACCCCATGGAATAGTCCATGGAATTCTCCAGGCCAGAATACTGGAGTGGATAGCTGTTCCCTTCTCCAGAAGATCTTCCCAACCCTGGTCTCCCGCACTGCAGGTGGATCTTTACCTGCTGACCCACCAGGGAAGCCCAAGAATACTGGAATGGGTAGCTTATCCCTTATCCAGTGGATCTTTTCAACCCAGGAATCAAACCAGGGTCTCCTGCACTGCAGGTAGATTCTTTACCAGCTAAGCTACCAGGGAAGTCATGTTTGAGAAAGCTTTAAATGTTTTCCCATAGACAGGGATAACAGTCTCACGATTAAATGTTACTGACAGGACACATCAGTCAAGGTTATGGAATGGGAGAAGTGTGGAGGCTGTTCCCATAAGGGAAGAGTCTGAAATGCACAGATCGGGCCCAGCCACACAACCAACAGACTAGACGCCCGAGTCCAGGCCTAGGGAAAATGGGTCTTTTAGAGGGAAACAAACCAGATGGGAACTGGGAGGCAGGGGGCAAACAAGGGTACAGACACCCACGTTTCAACCTCAGGGCAAAAGAGTGACACCTGAACCTTGGGAGACAGGAACTCCCTGTGTGAGTAAATTATACCAAAAAAAAAAAAAGAGTATAACATGCCAAAAATTAAAAATTCACTTATTCCTAGCTTTTCTAGGCTTGATCAAGGGCCTACCTGAATTACTGTCACTATGCTATACAGTCAAATTTCAGACTAAAATGAGGTTGTGAATTATCTTATGACTCTAGTCACCACTTATCACAGAAATTCTGTTCAAAAAATAAGAAAAGTTTTCGAAGCAAGGACTACACACAGTAGTTACCTGAATAAAATTAAATAATAAGTAAATGGAAATTGATACATTTTATACATTTTGATCTTAATACCAATATATTTAATAGCAATTCATTAAGAACACAGTTCAAAGGAATCTATATTTTTTAAATATTTGATTATATGAATACATTACCACTCAAATTTTTCCTGGATCAAGTAATCTATACTCCTAAAAAACTGTACTTGTGAATCACAATTGTAGTGTCAGGCAAATGACTGAATCATAGTTTAACCATAAACACTATTAATTACATAAGAAATAGGAATGGTAATATGTATTTAAATCAGATTCTTAAATGCATAAAGTAAGCATAAACTTGATATGAATCACAGTTTTTCAAAATCCAGGTATCAATTATTTAATAACTTGTTTGTTTTCTTTTTACTGGAGAAACAAGGAGGCTCTAACAATTAACTTTAAGGAAGAAGTGTTAGGGACGACAGAGGATGAGATGGCTGGATGGCATCACTGACTCGATGGACGTGAGTCTGGGTGAACTCCGGGAGTTGGTGATGGACAGGGAGGCCTGGCGTGCTGTGATTCATGGGGTCGCAAAGAGTCGGATACAACTGAGCGACTGAACTGAACTGAAGAAGTGTTACAGAAGACTTCAGGCTCATATATGAACAGGCATTTGATAGTCTTTGATTTATTTATTAATGTAAAGATTGGCATTTATAAAATCACAAGCTACTGAATGAACTCTGTTTTGAGATGAAATGAATAAGAACTGAAATCTCTGACATCACTGGATAAATACTTTGCTGAATTGGTAAAACACTTTTGAACTGTGGTGTTGGAGAAGACTCTTGAGAGTCCCTTGGACTGCAAGGAGATCCAACCAGTCCATTCTGAAGATCAACCCTGGGATTTCTTTGGAAGGAATGATGCTAAAGCTGAAAGTCCAGTACTTTGGCCACCTCATGTGAAGAGTTGACTCATTGGAAAAGACCCTGATGCTGGGAGGGATTTGGGGCAGGAGGAGAAGGGGATGACAGAGGATGAGATGGCTGGATGGCATCACGGACTCAATGGCGTGAGTCTGAGTGAACTCCGGGAGTTGGTGATGGACAGGGAGGCCTGGCGTGCTGCGATTCATGGGATGGCAAAGAGTTGGACACGACTGAGCAACTGAACTGAACTGAACCCAAAGTTTTGCTAACATAGTAGAGACTAGGGTTTTACCCTTCTTCCCCCTCCTTCCTTCCCAGAAAAAAACATCTTATATTCATGTTTTCCAGCTCTACAAGAAAGGGCCAGAGTATCCCTGGATATGAAACAGAAACATAATAGAGTTTTACTGGCTGCTGAGAAATCCAACAGTTCAAAATAAAACAAAAAATACACTGTCACCATCAGTTGAAACTTACCTAAATAAAAATGTCTCCAACTAATCCCTGCTGCTGCTGCTGCTGCTGCTGCTAAGTCGCTTCAGTCGTGACCGACTCTGTGCGACCCCATAGACGGCAGCCCACCGGCTCTGCTGTCCCTGGGATTCTCCAGGCAAGAACACTGGAGTGGGCTGCCACTTCCTTCTCCAGTGCATGAAAGGGAAAAGGGAAAGTGAAGTCGCTCAGTCGTATCCGACTCTTCGCGACCCCATGGACTGCAGCCCACCAGGCTCCTCTGTCCATGGGATTCTCCAGGCAAGAGTACTGGAGTACAACTTTATTTCAAAAAGTAGTTACAACACAACACACAAGGTTTGGAGTGATTGTCGGAACCTATCTAACCCTCCATGGCAGTTCATCTCGAGTAAGGACACCACCTAAGGTAAGTGTTATCCTCAGTGACTACACACTTCTTGTTGTTATTTAGTCGCTCAGTCATGTCCAACTCTTTTTCGACCCCATGGACTGGAGCCCGCTGGGCTCCTCTATTCCTGGGATTATTCAGGCAAGAATACTGGAGCGGGTTACCATTTCCTTCTCCAGGAGATCTTTCCCACCCAGCATCAAACTCATGGCTCCTGCCACATCCCCTGCATTGTAGGGGGATTCTTTACTGCTGAGCTACAGGGGAGCTTCATGTAAGCCGTATCCTTAAGAATTTACCCAATGATTGGTCTCCCCAGATCACTTGGAGTTCTGTGAGTGCTGTTCATGCTCATGTTTCCAAGCTGTGTGGGGAGGAGCTGGTATATCCTTGAACACATTTCCCATTTCTTTTCCTGAGGTGTTAGTGAAAATACAGTATCCTATATTTTCCATTCATTCATTCATTTATGGAAAACATGTGTTGTGAGGATTAAGTGAATGACCGGGTATAAAGCAAACAGAGGAGGGCCTGGCACTCAGAAACTAGCAGAGTGGTAAGTTGGCCATAAACTACCCCATGTAGACTCGGGGAGACACAGGGTTCCCCTAGTTCCAGATTCCTGTGGCTGGAATCCAGTCCAGATGCCAGCAGGTACTGAGCAGCTCTCAGAAAGGGCTGCAGCAGTCATCACCCAGCTCCAGACACAGTACCTCACCCACAGCAGGACTCAAGTTGTGCTTTCAAATCAAGTCATATTGGGACTTCCCTGGCAATTTAGTGGTTAAGACCCCATGCTTCCACAGCAGGGAGCATGGGTTCAATCCCTGGTTGTGGAACGAGATACAGCATATTGCATGGTGCAGCCAATAATAATAATAATAATAAAATTTAAAAAGTAAGTTATATTTTCTTTCTGTGTGTGTATATGTGTATATATAAGTACATACACACACACACACACACACATACACACACTCACAGTTTTTCTTTTACCAAAATTGATCTAACACAGTTCTGACACACTCTGATCTGTTTCTACACACAGCTTGAATAGGCAGGAATAATATTTGGTAGCTCAGTTTTAAGATCACTTTATACTATGGTCAGCTTTTATTTCTATAATTCATAATACTTAAGAACACCAGAAAAAGTGAGCATTTGGATGCTGAATATTGTTCATGAGAAATCACTTTTACCTCTCACATCCCATTAAGACATGCTCTAGACCCAGGACTCATCCTTGAATAATACATCATCCATCACCAGTATTTCACAAAGCAAGGAGAAAGACTCCTGCACAGTACACAATTTCTTTTGTTCAAAATTAAGGCAAGAAATAGAGCTTTCCCCAAAGAGTCAACAGATAACAATGCAATAAATCTAACAATATTTCCCTTTAAAACACAGGTAAGCATTTTAAAACGTTGGTATGACCATGCTTCATAGGAACAGTTCTATAAAAACCTGCTTTTATCTAGTAGAGAAGCCTGCCAAAAGATTAGCAATTTGTAAGAACTTAATATTCTCTCAGCTTCCTGTCAGGCTCAGAAGACATAAGCCTCATTTTATATAATTAATTATCTTCTGTTCAACTTCCTCCTAAGTCAGGCAACTATGAGCAAGTTAACAAACCTATGTGCACCTTACTTTCTTCTGTAAAATGAATATATTCAATAACGTAGTCCAGTGGCTAAATAAAATAACCTGTACACCACACCTAGCAGATTCCCAGGTGGCAACAGTGGTAAAGAATCCACTTGCCAATGCAGGAGACGGAAGAGTCGTGGGTTCAATCCCTGGGTCAGGAAGATCCCCTGGAGAAGGAAATGGCAACCCACTCCAGGATTCTTGCCTGGAGACTTCCACAGAGAGGAGCCTAGCGGGCTACTGTCCAGAGGGCTGCAAAGAGTCAGACATGGCTGAGCGGCAAAATAGCAGCAGCAGATTCCGCCTGTAGCTGCCCCTCTCTCTCTCTATTCCCTCTGCCATTTTTCAACCAGCTTAAATCAGACAGTTTTCAAATTCAATGGGGGGGGGAGGTACTTATTTTTGACACTGTCCTACCTACCATAACCTTTACAGTAATTTACTTATTATATTCCCCCAAAGTTTACATGTCACATTTAAAACAAATCACATATCTATATGGAAGAGCTCACTGTTAGACTGCCATATTAATTTTGCAAAGTAAATAACTTCATCATGATAATGCTTACAGTTCAATTACTCTTTTGTATATAATGCTTACAGTTCAATTACTCTTTTGTATAAAAGTGCAAATATTCATAGCTGAGAATTCTCTCAAAGTGATAACACCTTGGAGAGTTTGTGCTTTTGTGTGAAAAGCCCATTACATTTGACTGTAAAAGCCTCCACATCAGTTGTGTGTTTGGCCAGGACACAAGGTGCATGGTTCTTGCCATCCTAACACACCACCACTCGAGGACACTTTGAACCTCTTGGTGGGAGGGGAGTGAGTGGTGCAAGTGTGGTCATGCCTTATTCCAAAAGTTCCTTGTAATCTCCCTATATTAAAACAATGTTTTGGAGCGAGGTATCACAAATAGGACTTAATAATTAGTTAAAGTTTATATACATTAAAATTTCACTTTCTGTCCAAACACATACTTCTATATGTGAGAATTAGCTTCTGAATTGCAGTGGTCACCCAGCCCTAAGGAGATCAGCCCTGGGATTTCTTTGGAAGGAATGATGCTAAAGCTGAAATTCCAGTACTTTGGCCACCTCATGCAAAGAGTTGACTCATTGGAAAAGACTCTGATGCTGGGAGGGGTTGGGGGCAGGAGGAGAAGGGGAGGACAGAGGATGAGATGGCTGGATGGCATCACTGACTCGATGGCCATGAGTCTGAGTGAACTCCGGGAGTTGGTGATGGACAGGGAGGCCTGGCGTGCTGCGATTCATGGGATGGCAAAGAGTCGGACACGACTGAGCAACTGAACTGCACTGAACACATGAATCATAAACTTCACTGGCTAAAGTGGTATGTACTACAATCTAAAACTTAATTCCTACATTCCTGAAATAAGCACAATCTGAACACAAAGAGAACAACTAGGATCCCTGTTGAGGAATATAAATAATTAAAATTAGTAAACTGACTGAAAGGTTGTTAGTCATATGACTGATATTTTCCACCAAATACCTTTAAGAAGCCTTTTCTATTGGATGTTGATAGAAAGCACTGAACAGAAAACCTGTGTGAACTTCACTTCAAAACAGAAAAGTGGACTTCTTTATTAGGAGGGATCTAAGTACCATATATTCCAAAATGTAAGGCTGTGGCCCATTCTCTCCAGGAAGAGCCAACAGTAAGATCACCTACACATCAGCTTCTGTGTGCCCGCCCTATTCTTACAAGAATCTCATGAACTAGGTATTATTATGACTATTTTAAAAACAATAAGATACAGAAAAGTCAAATCATTTCCATCAAGACTGTAAAGTGAAAAGATGGCAAAGACAGATTCCTGGATGCCTGGCCCTGCAATGAATACACTTAAGCATTAAACTTTAATGTATTTATTAATTTATTGGTTGACTTGAAAACTCTCATGGCTATTGATGAAATGCTCAAATGGCTGTTTATATCAATTTATGAATGTCGTTTCTTGTGCAAATTTCAAAATCAAATAGATCTGAAACAATTGCTCACTCTTACTTCCATTAAACAAATTAAAACTTTACATCTTTATCTCCAAAACCAACAACATCACAACGCCACTTTCTGAGCCATCCAGTAGAGTTTTCATTCCTTCTAAATTGTTTAAGATCCATCATTTTTTGAATAGGTATGTGCTATACCTTAAAACATATAGGTTGGTTTTTCATTTGTCCTGCAGATTCTTTACAATATTATTTACTATTTATAAGCTAATCTTCAAAATGTTATGGTATTATCCAGTATTTGCAATTTTGAGATCACATATCCAAGAATCAGTATTAAATCTGTGTGAAACAGGAAAATTCTGTAACTCCTCTGTTCCAGCTTCACCGCAGACCCTTACATCACTCCAAGCTGGCACTGTCTGAGGTCATTACTGCTTATGTTCCTTAATGAAGAGTACTTCATTGTTTAAAAAATAAAAGTAAAATAAATTGAGAGAGAACCGCAAAATGTAAGATAGCAGTCCCCAACTTTTTTGGCACTAGGGACCGGTTTCACAGATGGGGGAGCAGGGTACAGCTTTGGGATGATTCAAGCACTACATTTATCGTGCACTTTATTTCTAATCTAATGCCACTGCTGATGTGACAGGAAGTACTGGTCCGTAGCCCGGAGGTTGCTTTTAAGAGACAAAAGCAACTTCTTTGGTAGTTAACTCTGGCAGAACAAAATCTTGCCTAATATACAATAACCCTAACACTGACAATCAGAGAAAAAATGTGTGCCTGCATACACACACACACACATGCAGAGTCACTTATAAGCTAGTCAACTAATTTCATCACCTTAAAGAAAGACACCTGGCAGAGTGAGAAGAATTCTATAATAAATCAAAATCACTGAAAGCTTGTCATCTAAAAGTTGCATTTTTTTTTCAAAATGAAAAAGTTTATGTGGGACCTAAAATAAACCATATAATCTTCCACAAAAATATTGAAGTAGTTGATTAATTAGTCTGTATATCCTGTTGTCTGTTAAGAAACATAGCTTCAGGATGGCTTTCAAGTTACAGCCACTCCATTCTCACTTGAAACACACACACATAATAATCCCTTTTCTGAAAAGCACACCTTTCTCTGAGAGATTAAAAAAAAAAAAATTCTAGATCATTTAGTCTAAGACACTTTCAATAAAATACAGGATAACTGTCAGCACTGAGTCAGGCAACTGAAAAAGCACTTTCTGGGCAGCATTTCACCTACAGAAATCCAACTCCTTTGTGCATATTCTCCTCATGTTAGGAATAATCACCACTATTATTTGGGGTTCATGTATTACATGGTGAGCAATGTGGTGAATATGTGAAGACTGCTTGTTCTAATATATATATACAAAGCCGAGATACTATACTTAATTGTTGGAAGAAACAATGCCAACAAATAACTCAAGGGGCATGTCCAAAGCTTCCAAGTACAAGGCTCCAAAAACTACACACTTTTCACTTTGTATCTTGACTCTAGAAATTTGTCATTTGAGGCCAAATTCTAATTCAGTCTTGGCATCCATCTTCTTTCTCCCTTATTTAAACAGAAAACATCCGGAAAAACATTACACCAATATAACCATAGTTTCATTTTCTATTACAAGAACCAATCTAATAGTAGTATTTTTTAGCAAAATTTGTGATTATCCATATGATAATACTCATCAACAGTTACTAAAACTTGAGTTCTCGTATTTTCCAGGACCAAGTGGGATCGATGCTCTGTAAGGAGTGATCCCAGAGGTGAAGTGGAGCCACTGGTGATACCAGAAGACAGGTTCTAGGACCAATTAGACAACAACCCTGATAAGCTCCCGAGGGAGTGTGGGCAGTTAAACCAGCTGTGAAAATGCTCATGGGAAAGTGGAATTAGGGAAATAAGCATTAAGGAATTAGGGAAATAAGCATTTAAAGTCAAGGGAAAAAAAGATTCCTACGGGATCCACAGATGTCTTAAGCTGCTTTCTTTTCAAACAAAAATAAATATTAATAATTGGATTGGCAAGAGAGCCTCACTCAAAATTAAAGACGTTTCCTCACAAGTATTCTTCAGCTCACAACTGAGTTCATGCCTCTGGAGGATGACTACACAGAAGCAATGGACACTGTGTCCACACCCTACTTATTTATGGTTTCTACAGATGTGCCATGACCTTCTCCTGGCATCATGAGAGGCTCTGGCAGAAGACACCAGAGCTTTGCAGGAAGGTGGGACTACTGAGACATCATGCAGAGGGGCCTGGACCCTGGAACCCTGCTTAGAGGGTAACTGCCCACTAAGTGATCCAGAGTACTTGCTTTAGACTCTATGCAGCAAAGAATAAACTTTCATTGTGCTTGAACCCTTGTGTTTTGTTTGGTTTGCTACAATGGTTCAAATTATCTGAATTCATACAAATACAAATATGATGATACTTTTCTGTGATTTATTTATGAAAAATCTTCCATGGTGAAATTCCCAACTCTTTAAGGAGAAGTAGGTAAGGCTCTAATAACACCCTGACCTCATAGTGTCATGTATCATTTGGATAAAATCTACATTGGAGTTCCTTTACTTACTCAGTCAAACACATTTACTGAAAACCTACTTTATGCCAGGCACTGTTCCTGGCTTTCTAATATAGCAGCAAGTGAGATAAACTCCCTGCTCTCATGGATCTTACAAATAGTGTACGGAGACAAATAATAATAGGTTAATGAAGAAAACTGTCAAATAGTGCGAAGTACTATGTTCAGCAAAGATTAAGAGAGACTGATGTGCAGAACGGTGACTGGATAGCCAGGAAAGACCAAAGATATGACAATGACAGGAGAAAACTGGTTTTTATATTCTCAGTTACTTCCTAAAGGGGCTGTTCTAATCATACTGCTTTATTAGATATATATGTCATTTTACTAGATAGATAAATATACATATACACACATACAATATACATTTTATATCTTACACATATACATCTAACACACATATATATCTTATATAAATATACATACACATATATAGACATACATCTGAGCCACCAGGGAAGCCATACATACTTTATACATGTAACACATATATTACATCTCATATATTTATAAAGTATATATTTGAGTCTGGTAAAATGAGAGAAATCTAGTATATCCTTAAGCCAAAGAAATACAATTACTAAACATCTTATGAAAAATTATTGGGCTCTCTGTGCAACCGCAAAACAAAACCAACTAAGTATGATGGTACCTTATGACCCCAAAATAGTATAAAATAGATTTGGGTTTGTTCAGCACCCTAGGGCTCAGAAGGCACTAATACCTGACCAAATTTCAAGCTGCAAATATTACATGATGGGAATGTAAGGCTTCCAAAATAATTATCTGTCCTCCAAAAGTACCACTTAATGGCTTTAATGGAAAATTAAGTCTAGAAGCCACTTAGTCAAGTGATTTTAAGTACTCAAAAATTCATTGAACAGACTGATTGCTCAAGGGAAAAAACACTTCTATTGAAATATAAGCTACATTCTTTGCAAAAATAAGAATTCATGAAACTTAATTTCCCTAGGAAGAAACTTGAATGTATTCAAAACCCTTGATTCCATAGGATCCTTTATTTCCTAGCATTTGTGTGTGGGTTGTAGGATGGTGGGGGTGGGGAGGGAAGACCATCAAACAGGTAAGAATACATCACACAGAGGTAAGTAAATTGAAAGTGAAAATTAATAAAGTAGGATATGGGATGTAGAGGGTGAGAGGCCTTACTGCTAAGATGTCATCTGAGTAAAGACCACAGTGGAGTGAATGCCGCACCCTACAGACACATATGTGAAAACAGGCGTTTCATCAAGGGCACAAGCCACGGGCACGGCGGCCTTGGTATGTTTAGGAACAGTTAAGAGTCAGCACCAGAGAAGGCAATGGCACCCCACTCCAGTACTCTTGCCTGGAAAATCCCATGGGCGGAGGAGCCTGCTGGGCTGCAGTCCATGGGGTCGCTAAGAGTCGGACACGACTGAGTGACTTCACTTCTACTTCTCACTTTCATGCACTGGAGAAGGAAATGGCAGCCCACTCCAGTGTTCTTGCCTGGAGAATCCCGGGGACGGGGGTGCCTGGTGGGCTACCGTCTATGGGGTCGCACAGAGTTGGACACGACTGAAGCGACTTAGTAGCAGCAGCAGCAGGTGTCAGCACCAGCCCCAAGACGACCAGAGGGAATTAGGGCAGGGAGAGATTCCATGGGAAATCACGTGGGGAAGCTGCAGGAATGATGCTGACTTTCCTCCTGAGTGAAATACAAAGATCGGAAGGTTCTGAGCACTCACCATGCAGCATCATGAATTTAAACATTTTCCTTAAATGGTTAACGTAGACATGTATTATTGCCATTTGGAGAAATATTCGACAGTAATTCCACATAACGTAAATACAAAGAAGATGTTTATTACAACTTGTACCAAGAGACCATCAACAAACAAGGGCCTCACAGCTCATCTTAGAGGATGTCCCATGGCAACGACTCAGCTGTGAAGCTGTATCTATTCTAAGTCACGTTTCCGGGTACGTTGGCTATATACCTAAATTTACTGAAAAATCCCACCCCATTCCTATTTATGTGTCTAGTATTATCAGTTTTTCCCGTTCCTTCAACGATAAAGATACTCATTTTAGCATTTATTTCCAAGGACTTCAGTGATAAGACATTTAATTTAACATCTATTTTCAAGGGCTTTGTGTGTCAACCCTGGCACACCAGATAATGTCATTGCTTTAGCTCTGTCTGGAGGGCACTGGGGGAGAATTAACTGAACATTTGCAGTGCATTACTATTGCCTGGGGCCAACAAAGACACATGCTGCCAAAACTGTACAAAGGCTAACAGATTTTTCTTTTCCTGTAGTCTTCTTTTTCACTTGTTTGTTTGCTTAGACTGGTGAACCTCAGACATCACCGGACAAATAGTATGAGTGACCAAGAAACAGTGGAGCACATGTGACCTCACAAGAAGACTCCTTCCTAACACCCTCACTTCCATCAATGCTCCAACATTTCTCAGTTACTATACTATACTTAGTCGTTCCGTCATATCCGACTCTATATGGGATGTAGCCTGCCAGGCTCCTCTGTCCATGGAGATCCTCCAGGGAAGAATACTGGAGTGGGTTGCCATGCCCTCCTCTAGGGGATCTTCCCAACCCACGGATCAAACTCAGGTGTCCCGCCTTGCCCGCGGATTCTTTACCGTCTGAGCCAAGGGTCTATTTACAACATCAACTGAGCAACTGTCTTAGAAAGCACACTCTTCCTAAACAAACACCAACATCTAGTACTCTGCAAAGCTTTTACTTGCCTTAAACTTCAACTACTGTCTCTGAACTTCTAAGTCTGTATATGTACGCATATTCATTTATTAATTCCAAGTTTAAACTGGGGAAACAGAATCGTATTAATCAAGCAGATACACTTAGGGAATCTTATTACGAGTTTCGTATAATCTGGTGTCATTAGTGCTTGCATGTGCATGCACACACACGCACACACAGCATAAACAACCTGGAAACGTCCTCAGAAACACACAGCTAACCTTCTGCAGCCTAGAAGTTACAAAGCCTCAATTCACCCTCAGCGGAACCAAAACCTGAGACAACTGGCCAAGCACCCACTGTGGACCAGAGCCTCTGATGGAGATTTGCAGAGATTCTCCCACTTCATCTAATACCACTGGGACACCACTCCTGCATCAATCTCTTATGTCCCTTTTATCTCCTCTCCAAGTTGCAACCAAGTAAGAGTCTAAAAAAGGACAGAAAAATACACACCTGATCATGCCAATCCCCAACTGGTAGCCAGGAGGGACCCTCTTTACCGCAGGGAGAGGGTCACACCCCTGACCTCCGCACCCACCTCTTCTCCTGGTGATCTTTGCACACTCCTCTCAGCCCCTCATTCTCTGCCCTAGGTGTAGAAGCTCTTTATGGTTATTTAGTAATAAATATCATACCAAGTTTCTCTCTCCTCAGCCTCTGTTGTTCCTTTCTCCTAGCAGGACACCCTCAGCCAGGGCAGCCAAATTCCTGAAGCCTTCTCCTGAAGGCGGGTTCTTGTCAGACGCTCCCGTGTCACCCAGAGCTCAACCACCCTTCACGGAAGCCACTACTCTACCCGCCCCAGCCTTCCCTGGGTGAGTCCAAAAGGGCTCATGCGTGCCTTTCCATCATTCTTTCCTGTGCCTCAAAGAGCCTGAAATGCAGTCAGGCTGTTGAATAAACACACAAATCACTGAACTATTAACCCTAGTCTAGAGCTGAAGACTCTGAAGGCCAAGACAAAATGAATCAGGATGCCTCTCCCCACCCAGTTCAACAATCACGCCTGTGTTTCAGCAATTACAGGTAAGACTGCCAGCAAAAAGTGAGAAGACAAGGAACAGAAGGAGATCATACTAAACCCAGGCTAACAGTAAGCATAGTAAAACAGTGTATTTAGTTTGGATTTCCTGCAAGTCGGGACAAAACTTGTGGACTCAAAACTTTTTTGAGTTCCTGTCTGTATAGATTCCAACAGAGGAACCTGGCAGATGAAGACGACTGTTTGAACTCAGAACTGTTAAGATTCATCCATCTACTTAATTATTTAACAAGGATTCACTGACTGACTGCGATGAGCCAGGCACAGTTTTAGGAGCTTGTCATCTGGCAATGACTGGCCCTGGTTCCTGGAATTGACACTTCTGGAGGTGGGAGGGCTTCGGGGTGGAAGGTGAAGGAGGGTTAAGTATAATAAACAAATAAAAGAATCATAGATATCATTGGTTCTATAAAGAGAACACTAAAGGGCGGGTGATGCGATGGACCGTGATACCCAGGACTGGGAGACTATCCTAGATGGGGCACTTGGGGAGGCTGCTCTGAGAAAGTGACATTTGAGACAAGAGGTGAATACACACAAAGAATCCAGCCAGACAGGGAGCCAGGGGCGAGCTTGACAGATGGAAGGAACAAGGAGGGCAGAGGCCCCGAGGTAGGAAGATCTTGGGGATGCTGAGGAAACAACCATGCTCAAGGTGACTGAAGGGCAGAGAGGTGTAAAGAGGTTCAGAGTAGTAGGAATCAGTCCTACTACGAAGGAGGCTTATTGTAAGAGCAATGGGAAGTCACTGGGGTTTTAAACAGGCAACTAACAGGATCCAGTAAGGCTTTCTACATCATTGTGTCTCGGTGAATGCAAAAAGAACATGTGTACCCATATACAATGGAATACCAATGGACTACTCAGCCATAGAAAGAATGAAATAATGCCATTTAAAGCAACATGGATGGACCTAGAGCTGATCATACTCAGTGAAGTAACTCAAAGAAAGACAAATACCATATGATCTCACTTATATATAGAATCTAAACTATGACACAAATGAATTTATATATGAAACAGACTCACAGACAGAGAGAAGAGACCTGTGACTGCCCACTGGGAGGGAGTTGGGGGAGACATGGATTGGGAGTTTGGGATTAGCAGATGCGAACTGTTAGATGCAGAATGGATAAACAAGGCCCTATGGTATAGGATGCAGAACCACATGCAATATCCTGTGACAAACCACAGTGGAAAAGAATATGGACATGTGTAACTCACTTTGCTGTAAAGCAGAAATGAACCCAAGAGTATAAATCAACTATACTTCAATAAAACAAATTTTTAAAAAAGATAAATCATTCTGTTGGGGTGGTGGAGAGGAAGCATGGAAATGGGAGGACTGTCAGGATGGAGTGGGGTCTGCCTTCAGGACCACAGCAAGCAAACTTAGCAACGGACTTTCAAAACCCAACCTAATGCTTACAGGTGCTTCTGGAACCAATTGGCTAACTTTCACAAAAGATAAAATTCCAATCATGTAACTGCTATCGAGGTGATTACCTATGTGTCACGGATAGCTACACCACTTTTGTAATTAGTTGTAGCCTCCTGTAAGAGATGGGGGTGCTGGACCAAGTTTTCCAGGAACAAGGGGTCAGATTATAAAAATACCCAAGTTCCTAACTACAGAGTAGTTAATTTATTAAATATCCTCACAAAATGAGCAATTATTTTGACCAAGCTCCTAACCAGCAATTAGCATTAGGAGGTCATAAATTACAACATGAAATTGTAGAAACAATACATGGCTCATTCCAAGCGGTTTATGTGACTCAAGAAATCACTTTAATTCCTTACAGTTCAACCTCCTCACCCATGTGGAAGAGACATAACAAGGTTTGTCCTGCCCACCCCACAAGGCAGTTCTGAGAATGTAAGACCAATGTGAATGAACTCTAATATAAAGCATTATGCAAATGCAACTTTTTGTATAAAAGAACCATTATAGACCTAGAAGGGTTTTTAAGGATTTATTTAGCATAATCTTCTCATTTCAAAGTTGTGGGAACTGATGTCAAGAAAGCTGTGGCATGCTTGACACTAGAATCCAGATCTTACTTTCATATAATAAAATTAATTTGAATCTTTTCCAATTTTTCTACAATGTAAATTGTAACATTAATGTTTTTAAACAAGTATTCTGGAAAAAAATAGTAAAAGGGAAAAGAAACTTTTCTTTGAAAAAAAGTTTATTTCTATGTATTCACTTATGCAAAGACAGTATCAACATAGGAAGGAGCACACTTTTAAGTTTAAAATTAATTTTCCATTTTGAAAGGTTTAGGATTTTGTCTCTTCTTTCTACTTTACTCTTTTAAATACTTCAGTCCAACAAAATAGCAAACGAAAGTTTACTTTTTATTTTCCCTTACTTTTCTTAAGGTCATATTAAGATAATTAGATTTGACTCTTTAGAGTTTAGGTATCATTTTATGGTAATCTGAAGATTTAATCACAGAATAATACATGTAAGAATGTTATAGCATGCACACAACACAAAGTCAGAGAATTTTAAAAAGAAAAAGTTTCAGAGTGCTTTCAAATTCTGAGGCACAAGAAAGCCCTCTTGGGGATGCTTAAGTTAAAAGACTCTTCCTCTTGGATTCAGAATGAAGATTATTAGGGATTATAAAACAATGGGCACTGATGATATGGCCCACAGAAGCTGCATCAGGACAGGGCAACACAGAGTCCCCATTATGAGCTATTATTTTGTATAGACCAAAATTAAGGTAGGATTAGTTTTAACCTCAACTTCATGATTTATGTATGTGAAGACAACATAGAAATGAAGGCAACTTTCATAATCTTAGACAGTCGCGTTCCCACCACATAAACACACAAGCAAGTACGTTAACCTGTTTCTGGCACTGAATTATTTTAAGACCTTTGGAGATTGATCTTCCACATGATCCATATTAATATTCTTTCCAAATAGACTGGATCTCTACAACTTCATGTTGTCTAAAATTCCTAAACAGCTATTTATTTCCATATTTTATTAATTTTAATTAATTATAAAATTTCCATTTTTATATAATATTAAAGAATTGCATGACTTATTATAACAAAATTCTTATAGTTAACTGTTAGTCCTAATTGATCATAAGGATTGTTAACGCATTAGAAAACATTCATGGGTTGATGTCTGTTGGGTCCTTACTGCCTTCAGCCTTTAGAACTTATTCAGTTTCACCTAAGTTCATCTAACCAAGAAGGAAAGAATCTTCTCAAGGTGAAACAATGATCTACTAATCCTGATGTCTGCCTATATCTGCATTGCTGTACTTTTTATTACTTCATTGGTCAGATACAATAAATACTTATTAAAGGGCTTTTTCATGGTAAAAATATCCTGGACACTCTAGATAAAGTGCTGTATCTCACAGTTGAAGTCCCTACTCCTGTGAGGCTTTACATTTCAACAGGCATATAATAAATGAGCAGTCAAACCATAACAACAAGAACAACACAGTCATAAGACATGCCTGACAGATCATGTTTACCCTGCGTGGTAACAAAAAGTATGCATGGCTACCCCGGACTCGCCTGGCAGGAGACCCTCCTGTACCTGGGATCAGAGAGTCTAGGAACCAGAAGGTCCCGAGAGACTGAACTTGGGCAAAAAAGAACAACTAGTGTAAAGACCCCATGGTTTGGTCTGTTCGATGAACAAAAGGAAGGTCAAGGAGCTGGGGAAGTGGATAAGAGAGGAAACTAAGATGAGACCAGTTCGTGCCCCAGCTCTGCAGGGAGTACAGATTTCATTCCAACAACTAGAGAGTTTTAAAAGAAATGACATGGTCTGATTCATCTTTTTTAAGATAAGGTGGTTGCTCTGTGAAAAATGGCATGGGGTAGGGCGAGCATAGAAATCAGGGAAATGCAGGAGTCAGTGGGAACAGTCCAGCAAAAATGCTGGTGCTCTGGACCAGGGTGATGACATCGGAGAAGGAACCAAGGTCAGGAGGATGGATAAAACAAGACTTGCAGAAGAGCATGGAGTCTGGAGTAACCCAAAAGACCAAAGGTAACTCGTGGGTTTGGGACTTTAATCTCTCAGTAAATGGTAATGTTAATAATGGGAGGGGAGGAAAACTGTGCAACTGTAAGCCTCTGCAGCCTGCTTGGTTAGCTGGGTTTGTTTCTTGGGTTGGTGACTGAGAAAACACTCAGAAGTTCTATTTTGGTTGGATCAAATTCAAGGTGACACCATCCACATCACATCTCTTGGGCAATGAAATAAATGATCTTGAATTTTATTATAATCAACCAGTGGATGTCTGGTTGTGTGTGTGTGTGGGGGGGGGGAACTTTGCAAAAGTTTTCACCTTCTCGTTAAGTGTTTCCAGGTTAATAAACACACAAATAATAATAATAAATGATGATCCAGACAATTATGACAATGAGGAAGAGGATACATTGTTCTACTGTGATGAGGTAATGATTCTGGAAGTCAACAAACAGATGGAGGAATAAGAGGCAGGAGGTCTCAAATTTTCTGTCCCTTTTGAGCTAAGTCATTAATGTAAACATATCAGATGTTACTCAGTCGTGTCTGACTCTTTGCAACCATGGACTGTAGCCTGCCAGGTTGCCCTGTCCATGGGATTTCCCAGGTGAGAATACTGCAGTATGTTGCCATTTCCTCCTCCAGGGGATCTTCCTGACCCAGGGATCGAACCAGTGTCTCCTGCATTAGCAGGCAGATTCTTTACCACTGAGCCATCAGGGAAGCCTCAAACATGTTAGATACATACTAGCAAAAAGCAGAAGTAAAACAGGAATTCAATTATTTTAATGTAAAGTTAACTTCAACATCTTATTTTGCCTATGTCAGAAGAAGGCAGGGGCCTTTCTTGGTTGATTTGGGGGAAACAGTCCTGAAAGAGCAATGGTTATTCTCCTGGAGGTGCTACAGGAAGTAAGAAAAGAGACCAATAAAGCCAGAGTCAGGAGCTTTTATGCCCCTTTCCAGTAAAGAAACTTTAGCCCGAAGATGGTCACTTCTCTTAAATGAAAATATCAATGGCTTCACTGAGAAACGGCCTGATATGCAGTATGCTACACTTAGCATGTAAGAATTTCAGCACTCACACCTCTGCTGGCAGCAGTCTCAGTTTTGATGGCATGCAAATTTTGGGGGGAGGGAGAATGAACTCATGGCTCAAGAATCTGGCAACTGCTTGAATTTCACTGTAAAGAAGCATCATTAAGAAGCTAGGAATCTGAGTCACTTAATATCAGGCTTCAGCTAAATTCTTAAATGGTTACATAACGCCTCTAATTTTTAAGAACAAGAATGCATTTTTTAAAATGTCAAAGCTTTAGGATTTCCTGTTTTCATACTATAAAAATGTCCTGTCTGACCCCTCCAGATATGTAGATATTGCTTACTGCTTTTTCCTAAGAATGAAAGCTCTACATCTTAAGATCCATGGCCATTATTTCCTAACTCTCCAAGATCATGTCTTTCTTTAGGCTAAGTAACTTACCTCTCTATGATAATACTTTATATCTATAGTCAGGCAAAATATAAAGAACCCCATTGCAAAAACTAAAATATCATAAAATCCCAGTTGGATCACACATTATCAAATAACTGAGTTAAAAATGATAAATCAGTGCCTCAAATTCTGGAAGCTTTACCCTACACAGATAACACATTTGAATGAATAACAAAAGTTTTCACTCAAATTTTGACATTTTAGCATGAATTAGATAAAAATTTTAAATTTTGGAAAATGAATAAAGAATATTTCTGAAAATTAATTTTAAAAACCTTTTGAACTTAGGTATGAATAGCCTTCCCAAATTAACAATAGTAAAATCAGAAAAACAAATACATAAGTTCTATGCTTGTCGTTAACCAGAGGCATCTTTTTGTGAGAAGAAGTGCCACAAACAACTAACATAATTTGCTTAAGCTGCAAGAGCTTCTTTCCCCAGAATTTTAAAAGGTATGAAAAAGGAAAAAAAAGAGAGAAAACATATCATCACAACTTAATATATAACACTGTGTTTAGAACAACACAAGAGCAAATAACCATATTCTCTTACATGCTCAGCATGAAATTATCTTTCACCAAGCAAAAGGCATTTTTTTGAACCGATAAAGCAATATGTACAGTTAAGAGGTATAGAACTCCCACATCCTGGCCTTTAAAATGTTCTTCTTCTAAGAAAGCAGCATTTATGAGTCCATAATGACTGTTTTAAATCCCCTGAACCACAGTGCAATAGAGAAATACTGTGTAGCATAACATATAACGGCATATTTAAATATGACCCAAAATCCCCTGCTTCCATAATCTATATTAAGTTGTGAGCAAATAAAGCCATTTCTACCTTGATCATTTCTCTAAGCAAAGGTTAACTAGAAAGGCCAGCCTTAGGAAGAAACAGAATACATACCATGATAGTCTCTTTCGTTAGAAACGGCAAGAAGAACAGATTTAAATTAAGACTTAGTGTATAAAAGCTGAAAGCATAGAATTTGTATCCACATAATGAACTGATGTCTCCTCTAAAGACGTCAGATTGCTGTTCAGCTAAACTATCTAAAAATACCTCCTTGCAAACACACACACCACACACACACACACACGAAATGACTACAAAGACAGGTCTTACTAAGCAGCTCTGCTTGCACAAAATCTCTTAATAAGTGGGGAAATTTTTTAAAGTACTTGTGAAAAATGAAATAGGAATTTTTCTTAGCAACTAAAATCTGTTATGAGCTATTGTGAAAACCAGTACCAATCTGCAAAAAGTAGTTAATGATGAACCTGAAAGCAAATCATCACAGTTCTGTGATGTCCAACAGAGAGAATCATGTTCCATGAACTTAAAATTAGATAAGGGAAAATACATGTCTGAATCGCTGTCAGCATTCTGTTTAAAAACGAAAGAAGGGAAATTTTCTGGCTGGAAAAGGGAGAGTCCAGTTCATGGATGCCACCATGAGCCAGACTCTGTGCCAGACATGGAACTCTCACAAGCCCTCCATGAAGTTAGCACCATGAAGAGAGCTTTACAGACTAGGAAAAATGATTCAGGACACTTAATTCACCTGCTTAACGCCTCACAGCCACAAAGAAGAGGCAGGACTCCAACCCACACAGGAATGTCCCTGGTGTGCTACCACTGAACATTGATAACTGACACTCACACAGGCTTTACAGTTTGCAAAAAGATTCTGAAAGAATTAACTCTTTTTATACTGTTCTTATTTAAACCTCAAGTTTATCACTTGTAAGACTCAGAGAATCTCACTTCACTCCTCACTTTGATGACTGAAGAAAATACTATTATGTAAAGCACTAAGTAAAATAACACATTACCATAATCATCCATAATCTTCAAATAATGTTGTGGGGGAAAACCAGGTATTGTAAGCATGATCTGTGCTGTGAATTGAGAAAAGAGAAATTTTCATGACTTGCTTAATAGTTGTACAGCTAGCCAACCTCAGAATAAGGGCTCCAAGCAAGTTCTCAGTATGTATTTTATTGTTCTACTAAACAAAACCCCTCGCCAGAGTAGTTCCTTCCTTTCTATTACTATGGAGAAAGGTTCACAGCTGAAATGAAGAAGATTTTGCTTTAAATGCCTTATCAGCACGCTTGACAATGCCAGGTGCTGGGGCAGTGGTAATAAGTGAGTTTTGAAGCACATACTTCACTGTGCATCCCGTTTGCTGTGACTCAGGCTAATGCTGCAAAGCCACTCATTAATTTTATTATAATGCAATTAAAGGCAGTATCTTTTTCCCCACAGCATCTTTGGATAATACTTGAAGGAGCAAACAAAGGAGAGAGAAGAAATAATATATAGTAATGAATATACCTATGGCTAACAGCGCCAGTACTTCACACCTATGCCTTGAAGGGTGTTCTGTATGTAGTCTGGCCAAGGACGAGGGCCCACACACCCTCCTCTTTGCTGAGGATGTACACTGAACCCAGGCCCAGGAGCAGAGCCAAGACAAGAATTTTTTTTTAATTTTTATTTTATACTGGAGTATAGTTGATTTACAATGTTGTGTTAGTCTCAGGTGTACAGCAAAGTGACTCAGTTATACATGCACATGTATGTATTCTTTTTCAGACTATTTTCCCATTTAGGTTATTACAGAATATTGAGCACTGTTCCCTGTGCCACACAATAGGTCCTTGTTGGTCAGCCATTTTAAGGCACTGTATACATGTCAATCCCAAACAAGTAAATTAAAGATAAATATCATATGATATCACTTATAAGTAAAATTAAATATATATATATATACATACATATATATCAGAGAAGGCAATGGCACCCCAGTCCAGTGCTCTTGCCTGGAAAATCCCATGGACAGAGGAGCCTGGTAGGCTACAGTCCATGGTGTCGCTAAGAGTCGGACACGACTGAGCAACTTCACTTTTCACTTTCATGCACTGGAGAAGGAAATGGCAACCCACTGCAGTGTTCTTGCCTGGAGAATCCCAGGGATGGGGGAGCCTGGTGGGCTGCCGTCTATGGGGTCACACAGTCGGACACGACTGAAGTGACTTAGCAGTAGCAGCATACATATATAGAGATATACAAGACTGTTCTTTACACAAGGAAGACTATCATTGGATTTTAGATCACTTTTGATGTTCAGTTGAAAGTACAGCTTTCTACAAGTTATAATTATATTCCACAATCCCAAGAGTATGTGTTAACAGTGATGGAGCCTAAAGAAAATGTCAAAATTGTAATAAAGATGGACCTAATTATTATTCACTTATCTGTATTTTAAGATGGCTAAGACAATGTTGCTAAATCTGTCTGGATAAGAAACTCTCTCATCTGGCCATATGCTAAAATGAGCTCCTTATAAATTACTTACCTAACTGGAAACAAGAGAGCAATCATATCATCCAAACAGTAAGTCAAAAAACAGATTCTCTTCTATTTTCAAGTCTAAAAACAGAGTAACGTAAGAGACCTCTGGAGAACCATACAGATGGGAAATCTCAGATAAGCATGGTAACCTTCCTGTAAAAAGCTGCATTAAGAAAACTCCCATGTAAAGAATTAGAGAATTTCTTCAATACTAAATTGCATCCTTGTGAGTCTAGTCAACCTTGAAGGAGGATAAAATACATTCCTTTTCTTTCCTTCAAGATCAAAGTACTCTAGATTTTATGGTAAGAATGGTACTTACCACATCAGGCATATGCAATCCTTTTGAAATTTACACTAAAGGAAATCAACTCAATCTAGGGGAAGGAATCACCTGATCTCAAACTTTCTGATGAGGACTATAATCTGCAGGGTACACAGAAAACAAAGCATTGGTCCAACCTTGCAATAACATAACAGGAGCAAATTTAGGTACTTCACGGAGTTTCCAAAACTAGATCTGCATGTGTGCACATGTGTGAGCGCATGTGTCTACACATACAAGAAAAGACGGCCACTGGCTCCACCATGAATCAGCTGCAAGACCTTGGGAAAGTCGCTTTAGCTCTCTAGCCTTCATTTCTTTACATAAAAAAAGAGGATTACATTGTTGTGAGGATTAAATGATAATATATGAAAAGTATTTGGAACATTGCCTAAGAACATAAGAAGCCTTCAACTTTAGCTACTGACATTATTGCTATTTTTTTTACTCTAATATTGAATTGTAAATAGAAGGTAGCTTTCTGAGTATGGAACTGTAGCGAAAATAAAGCAAACCAACTTACGGACAGGTCATCTAAGCAAAGGGAAAGACTAACACAGTCTCTGATTCACCTGCACGATAGACTCAATTCTCCTTACTTCCTGGATGCTGTACTATGCTTAGTCGCTCAGTCATGTCTCACGCTCTGTGACCCCCATGGACTGTAGCCCGTCAGGCTCCTCTGTCCATGAGGATTCTCCAGGCAAGAATACTGGAGTGGGTTGACATTTTTTTTTCCCCCAGGGGATCCTCTCAATCCAGGAATTGAACCCAGGTCTCCTGCAATGCAGGCGGATTCTTGACCATCTGAGCCACCAGGGAAGCCCACTTCCTGGATAAACAGTACCTTTAAAAAAACGTAAGAATTGTGCTTATGGGCCATGCTTTACTCTAAACATTTTATAGAGTTTACCTCTAATCTTCACATCACCCTTTATCTCCAGTTTACAAATGAAGATTCCATGTAGTAGAAAAGCTAAAGAACTTAGCCAGGTTCATACAACTTTTAGTGAAACCAGAATATATTAGGTTGGCCAAAATTTCATTCAGTTTTAAGTAAAACAAACAAACAAAAAAAAAAACCCACATTTTCCACCGAGAACTTTATTGAACGTATTCCCTAACTGAATGAACTTTTTGGCCATCTCAATAGATCCAGGTTCCTGGCCTCTGGAGCCTTGCTCTGACCACAAGGCTACAGTTTTTACTAACCTTTCTCTTCATTTAACTTTCTTAGCAAAGTTTTCAACTGGTCAGACTACAGTCTTCATCTTCTACACTGGTCACATTTCTAAGTGGGTTACTAGGAATACCATCACTTTCTTTGGGATATTTCCCTCCCCAATCCCCTGCTAAGTTCTGGAAGCTCCAGTGGATTCCTGGATAGTTATTTCAATGTATTTCAGAATTCAAGCTCCTCCAAGGTAGGAACAATAGCACCTTAGAAATGATGAGAGTATGGTATTGAAACCAATGTGGAAGCAGCATCTCCAACCATGTCTCACCTTGGGCTTCTCACTCTCCTATCAGGACAACTCTGATGCACTGCTTGAAATCTCCAAAATCTGTCTGCCTGAAACACCCTTAATTCCCACGCCCACCCTCACCCACCTGGCGGGCTCCAGCTGCCTGGCACATTCCCTGCCTCCCATCTGAGAGACTTAGAGTAAGTGTCAGCAGGTCTCTTTCCTGCTACTCGTCTATGAGTAAGTCTAAGACAGGGGCTAAGAACTGGCTCACAAATATCTGGGATCAAACACAGGACACATTTCCCTAAAACAAGTGTTGTACATTTAGCTCCACAACTTACTGCTCACTACTATTATTGTAATACAAAAATACTGCTACATTAAGCACATCGTTATACTAATGGGGCTAAAAGTACGTTTCACAGATTCTAAAATGCATAGCTTTTATGTCAATCCCAATCATATATACACTATTGATACTATGTATAAAATAGATAACTAGTGACATCCTACTGAATAGCACAGGGAACTCTACTCAGTGCTCTGTGGTGACTATTGAATGAGGAGGAAATCCAAAAATTAGAGATTATATATACAAAATCTCTGCTCTCTCTCTATATATAAATACACACACACACACATACACACTACCCAGAGCTGGCTCACTTTGCTGTATGGCAGAAATTGCTCCTGCTTCTAAGAGCTTCAGTCATGTCCAACTCTTTGTGACCTCAGGGACTATAGCCTGCCAGGCTCCTCTGTCCATGGGATTCTCCAGACAAGAATACCGGACTGGGTCACCATACCCTCCTCCAGGGGATCTTCCCAACCCAGGGATCAGACCTGTTATCTCTTATGCCTCCTGCATTGGCAGGTGGGTTCTTTACCACTAGCGCCACCTGGGAAGCCCATGGTAGAAACTAACATCCAATAAAATTTTTTCAAAAAATAAAATTAGTTGCTATACAACAACAATAAATAAATAATTAAGATGCACAGCTTCTCTCTTAACATCTTTGAAATCGGGATCCACCTCACGTCAGAAAATTCTGAGAAGAAAATACTGGGTCACTGACAATCAGGTGAACCAAGCCACAGTGTCTTAAGATTGGTCAGCTAGGTGCCGATCAACAGAGACAGCGTGCCTACCAGCTACCCTGAAGGAAGACCTAACACAAAGCCTGGACTTCAGAAACCAAAATCACGGACACTGGAATCTCGCATCACACTTTTATTTCCTTATATTCTACAGTGAACAGCTTTTTAATTATTACATAAGTTGACAGCATTAGGAAAGCTCTCTGACCTGACATTCAAAGGCCTCTCCCGCATCAACCCACATCCCCCAGGTGCCTCTCCACACCAGTCACGCCAGTCCACTCACTCTTCCTTGCCTGAATATGGACACTTAAGCTTCCGTGCTTGAGCGTACTCTGTCTTGCAAAAAGCTCCCCCTTCCACCACCCGTTTCTTTTTATCATGTTTCCTACCTCTGTTTGTGGCACAGTTAAAGTCTTATTTCCTTCTTTGTCTAGTTGAATCACATGTGACAGTCCTGCCAGGGCTCACCTATGTATTTTCTGTCCCAGCTGCTCACCCAGCATTTAAATATATGTTACTCCAACCAGATGCATGATTTTCAAATCATATTTTTAAATTATTTTTATAGAAACCTGGATGAAACCCACAAGAAAACATTCAAAATACACTGCTTCATTATTAATCTTCTCTTTTCAAAAGGCAATTAAGTAGAATATATAATTTCAAAACAAACACAATTAAACTTAGATAAACAAAGCACAAGAATAATGTGAGTAACTTTTTGTAATTTTTTATTCCCATTACAGTTCATGTTTCACAATGATTTGAGAATGCTGATGCACTAGTCAAGGGTGTTCTTACATAAGGATGCATTTCTTTTAATCCACATACTTTTGTATCAACACAGACTTCTTACCAGCTACTAATTTAATGAGTGCTCAATTTATTTTGACATTTTATTCCACTAATACTGAAGACGCTTTTATTAAATGAGAACTACAATCTATATTCTCCTCTTCGTTCTCTTGCTCTGAGGAAAAATTGGGAGGCCTATAGTTTATCTATGGCAAAGGCAATGGCAATCCCCTCCAGTACTCTTGCCTGGAAAATCCCATAAATGGAGGAGCCTGGTAGGCTGCTGTCCATGGGACTGCTAAGAGTCAGACACGACTGAGAGACTTCACTTTCACGTTTCACTTTCATGCATTGGAGAAGGAAATGGCAACCCATGCCCGTATTCTTGCCTGGAAAATCCCAGGGATGCAGGAGCTTGGTGGGCTGCCGTCTATGGGGTCACACAGAGTCAGACACAACTGAAGCGACTTAGCAGCAGCAGCATAGTTTATCTATAGCTTTTTTTCTAGATCAGAATAACCTTTTCATTTAATAGTGCTACTATCAACTTTTGTGATGTTTGTTCACCAAAGACACTCTTTAAATCTTAGTTATAAATCAGGGTGTTAATTTTGAGGGGAGGAGAAAGGCAAAATAAAACAGGAGAAGAAGTCTAGAAACATGCCCAACTCAAAGGAACACAGAATTTCAGTGATCAAAGACACACTCTACAGTGGAATGGGAAGAGGAAAGAAGCGTTGTCACAGATGTTTATATTTTCTTTAGCTATTTAAAAGTTCACTTTTTCTTTTGACACTTTTGTATCTTAAAATTTTGCATTGGCTTCAAGAAAAGCACAACAGTATGACTACAGCAGGAGAAGGCAATGGCACCCCACTCCAGTACTCTTGCCTGGAAAATCCCATGGGCGGAGGAGCCTGGTAGGCTGCAGTCCACGGGGTCCCGAAGAGTCGGATTCGACTGAGCAACTTCACTTTCACTTCTCACTTTCATGCATTGGAGAAGGAAATGGCAACCCACTCCAGTGTTCTTGCCTGGAGAATCCCAGGGATGAGGGAGCCTGGTGGGCTGCCGTCTATGGGGTCGCACAGAGTTGGACACGACTGAAGCGACTTAGCAGCAGCAGCATGACTACAGCAAATTTTATTAAAATCACACTGGTTTCTTTTTTTCCCATATTGGAATGAATTCTAACACTCATTAAAGAAGCTCTTAAGTAAATAACGTTTCCCTCAATTTTTAATTTCTATATATTTCATACGCTACATTATCTACAACACCCATGCCATGTTACATATTAATATATATTATATGACAAACTTTAAAATTTTAAAACAGACAAGGCAGATTATGACAGAAGTTTCATAATAGTTAAAACGTGTCTCTTAAATTAGTTGGATATATATATATATATATCTTCTATATATATTGGGGGGTGGGGGAAAATATAGAATATTATTGCCAGATTTTATGCTGTGGTATAATTCTACAATACAAAGATATGTATCAAAATGTTACCAATGATTTTATCTGGGTAGTAAAACGGTGATCCTTTTCCCGTCTTTATCTGTTTTCTATTTCTCTTTAATAAGCATACATATAGCTATGTATTTTCTAATTATAAATTATGAACAAAACAAATAACAGACAAACCACAGACCAAACTACCACCTAAACACCCATAACACAAGACAAAACAAGCAGTAAAATTAAGTGTATCTATTCAAAGGGTACCTCTTGTAAATAAAATGGTTGAAAATTATTTTTATATTTGGGTAAATGTTGCTTCCCTGTTGGCTCAGCTGGTAAAGAATCCCTCTGCAATGTGGGAGACCTGGGTTCGCTCCTTGGGTTGGGAAGATCCACTGGAGAAGGAAATGGCAACCCACTTCAGTACTCTTACTTAGAGAATTCCCATGGACAGAGGAGCCTGGGGGGCTAGAGTCCATTGGGTTGCAAAGAGTCAGACACAACTGAGAAACTTTCATTTTCACTTTTGGGTAAATGTTATCCCTAAAGCTGATCTGGGATATGATCTGGGGACTTCCCTGGCAATCCAGTGATTACAATTCTGCACTTCAGTGGCAGGAGGTATGGGTTTGATCCCTTATTGGGTAACTAAGATTCCTTATGCTGCATGGCATGATCAAAATAAATGATTCTGACATTTGATTATTTCCACAAATGGAAGTTTTCAATAAGAAACATTGTATGTGTGTGTGTGTGTTAGTTGCTCAGTTGTGTCTGACTCTTTGCAACCCCATGGACGGTAGCTCGCCAGGCTCCTCTGTTCATGGAATTCTCCAGGAAAGAATACTGCCACCCACTTTTCCAGAGAATCTTCCCCACCCAGGGATCGAACCCAGGTTTTCCACAGAGCAGGCAGATTCTTTACCCTCGGAGCCAGCA
This sequence comes from Aepyceros melampus, assembly GCA_006408695.1. Taxonomy (NCBI): domain Eukaryota; kingdom Metazoa; phylum Chordata; class Mammalia; order Artiodactyla; family Bovidae; genus Aepyceros; species Aepyceros melampus. Next base: position 184,935 of record SJXQ01009175.1, read on the forward strand.
GGGAAGTGATCAATAAGAAATAGGAGGCCTTATATGTTAGTATGAAGGTATTATAAAAAATTCATATTTTTAAATTGCCATTTAAAAATGAAGAAAAGAAAACAAATAAGTCTAGTTAGCCATAAAGAAAAAATTAATTTAATCCCTGACATTCTCAACTACTGGAAACCTGACATGTAAATTGTACCCATCCCTCAATTTCTACAAACTTTGCACCCTGCCCTACTAACCCAGCCACTGTAGCCCAGTAACTACAGAATCCTTCTGAATTCTTACTGACATCCCTAGGCAATCTTTTTCACTAATATTAGAGGTACTGTGAATGTCTCAGTTCCAGAAAACTCAGAAATACTACATGGCATAACACTCCCACTTAACTCCAAAGTTTTCTTAATTACTGACACAAATGAAAAAAGAGTGACTTCACTTATTAAAAATACTTAAAAGAGTAAAATTGTTAGGTTGAACTCATTCTTTTTTTTCTTAGAGAAGAGAGACAATCAAAAGATTATAATTATATACCTTTTCTATAGCCATATTTCACTGTCTCTTATCAAAGGCATGATGGTATACACTGGAACTTAAAATTAGTGAAATGTTGACCTACTGGAGATAATCCATAATAAGGGGCTCCCATCTTAATCTGTATTTTTCAGATCTCTAAAATAGAGCTTTCCCAGATGAGCCACAAGTGAAGCCCAAGAATACTGAAATGGGTAGCCTATTCTTTCTCCCGACCCAGGAATTGAACCAGGGTCTCCTGCATTGCAGGTGGATTCTTTACCAACTGAGCTATGAGGAAAGCCACTGCAATGTGGGAGCCTGGGTTTGATCCCTGGGTTGAAAAGATCCCCTGGAGAAGGGAAAGGCTATGTACTCCAGTATTCTGGCCTGGAGAATTCCATGGACTGTAAAGTCCATGGGATCGCAAAGAGTCAGACATGACTGAGCAAATTTCACTTCAAAACAGAGCTATAACAAAATAAAATGGTTATCACAGAAGATCACACACATTTTCAGATATCTCTGAAAATTGTTATTGTTACAGTTGCTAAGTCGTGCCCAACTCTTTAGACTCCATGGACTGCAGCATGCCAGGCTTCCCTGTCCTTTTCTATCTCCTAGAATTTGCTAAAATTCATGTCATTGAGTCAGTGATGCTATCTAACCATCTCATCCTCTGCCATCCCCTGAAAATTAGCCTCTGCCAAAAAACTTACAAAATTCTAAGCTTTTTATACATATGTAAATTACACATAAATTTTGGATCAATCATATTTACATAAACACACATGCATGAAATAACATATATACATATAGGGGTATGCTTTATTTTACAATCAAACCAAGTCAATATTATAAACCAGTAACGTACTTCTCCATAGTTCACTAAGAATATGTACCTTAGTAGTTCAAAAGTGTTTTTCAGATTGGCACTTTATTGATCAAATATTGTAAAGTAAGTCCATACCCACGATGGCTCTGAGAACAGCCTTTATAATGAATATGTAGTATAGGTCATGAAGAGGGCATGGTATACTGATACAAAATGAGGAGATGTGTAGCATGTGGGGATATTTGCACAATGACTTAAAGTATAGAAAAACACTGGAGGTTGGTGGGTAAACTGTGCAAATATGACATATCACAAACTGTACAAAAAAGTAAAATCCATTGTTATATATGGCTTCCCTGATGGCTCAGTGGTTAAGGATCTGCCAGCAGTATAGGAGGCACAGGAAACACTAGTTCGATCCCTAGATCGGGAAGGTCCCTTAGAGGAGGAAATGGTAACCCACTCCAGAATTCTTGCCTGAAAAATCTCATGGACAGAGGAGGCTGGGGGCTACAGTCCATGGGGGTCACACAGACTCAGACACAACTGCGTAACTGAGCATATACAAATGCATATCCTTATACTTCGTGTACACTCTATATATAGTATAGATAGATAGATACAGATACGAGACAGAGAGAACACAGGATGATTGACATAAAAGATCCATACTAGGGACTTTCCTGATGGTCCAGTGGTTAAGAATCTGCCTTCCAGGATAAGGAGAAGGGATAGTTAGGGAGTATGGGATGGACATGTGCACATTGCTATATTTAAAATGGATAACCAGAGAGGAACTGTAGAGCACAGAGAACTCTGCTTAATGTTATGTGGCAGCCTGGATGGGAGGGGAGTGTGGGAGAGAACAGACACATGTATACATATGGCTGAGTCCCTCCAGTGTTTACCTCAAACTGCCACAACATGGTTAATCAGTTATTAACTCAACACAAAATGAAAAGTTAAAAAAAAAAAAAAAAAAAAGTCTGCCTTCCAGTGCAGGGGACATGTGTTTGATCCCTGGTCAGAGAACTAAGACCCCCACATCCCACAACTAGAAAGAGGATTGCGCGCAGCAACGAAAACCCGATACAGCCAAAAATAAATAAAGATTTTTTTTAAAAAGACCCATTCCAGAGGTTTGGTCAACAAGCAGAAATGGCAGAGGCTGACAACTGGCCCATTCTATGTGGCCAGGGTGTTTCCAGACCAGCAAGAAAGGGAGGGCCAGGGACCACAGGTCTGAGAGGCCAGTGTGCGCTACGGTCTGCAAGAACAGTATACTTTATGGGGGGAGCTCTCTTACATCATTTCTCTACATGCTTGAGTGTGTAAATGTGCGTTTATGGTCCCTTGTGTGTTTCTGAACAAGCTTCCTATTTATATTCCCCAAAATAGACAATTTTATTTAACTCGTTCTGTGTAACACCTAAGGTAGCACTAATAGTCCTGGCATTTTAATACTGTACATGGAAACAATCATAAGCATGTGTCAGGTCTCCAAAAATAAAGACCATGTCTTAACGGCAAGAAAAATAAGGAAGTCATAGAAAGCAAAGATCTTAGAACAAAGAAATTAACAGAGACCTGGAGGACACTGACTTTCATTTAAATCAAACACACACACACACACACATACGCTTGCACCCCACTTTCTCTCACAGGTATTTCTCTCATCCAGACACTCATTTTCCTTTGTTTTTAAAATCTTATTTTTTTAAAGTTCATAACTAAATCATAATCCAAATAAAATACATAGATAATGATAAAGTGGTCATTTGCTTTTAGTAGGAAAAGTTTTGAAAAGACTACTACATACATAAGTTACTTTTTTCACTAGGTACATAAAGTAAGGGCTTCCCTGGTGGCTCAGAGGTAAAGAACCCACCTACAGGGGACGTGGGTTCAAACCTTGGGTTGGGAAGATCCCCTGGAGAAGGAAATGATAACCCACTCCAGCATTCTTGCCAGGGAAAATTCCATGGACAGAGAAGGCTGGTGGGCTACAGTCCATGAGGTCACAAAAGAGTCGGAAACGACTTAGCGACTAAACAGCAACATAAAGTAAGCACCAAAACGTTCTTCATCAAGGATTTAAATTAAATAAAAATAATTTTTAAATGACTATTAAGCACAGGAAAAAGAAAACTTGAGTCATCACTCTTAGAAGGATTCTTAAACAGATTACCTGAATAAAATATTTAAGAGTATGGTCAGGCCTAAAATCAAGGATTAAAGAAATTTCAGCTCATAGTTCAGGGATAATTATATCTGCTGCTGCTGCTGCTAAGTCATTTCAGACGTGCCTGACTCTGTGCGACCCCATAGACAGCAGCCCACCAGGCTCCTCTGTCCACAGGATTCTGTAGCCAAGAATACTGGAGTGGGTTGCCATTTCCTTCTCCAATTATATGACCAAATTTACAGAGTATTTACTTTGGCTTAAATACTAACATTTCAAACATATAAAATATGATATTTTAAATGAGAAATTAAAACTATAGTTTTTATTTTACCATGATTAAAGAAGTAACTGATATTCTAAAAATATCATTCTGAGAATTCTCTTTTCTACTAATCTTAATTGGTTTTATTTTTATGTAGTCTGTATTTAAATGGGTCATTACTAAACAATATTTAAAAGCAAAGGTGGTACCTCATACTTTTGACTAAAAGTAAGGATTTTTCTTTAATACGTCCTACAATGGGACAGAACTTTCTTCAATCTTACCCATATAAGCAGTGTATACAATGCACTGGCAAGTCCCTACAATATATTTCTTTACTTCTAACAGGGTAAAAAGATCTATTATTTGTTGCCAGGGTTTCTTGGCCCAAATCCAAGACCAGATGACCTTGTCCTTGAATAAAACAATAGGATATTGCTTCCTCTCAGGCCTCTGTGAGCTAGCACAGTGGAAAACCTCCCCCAAGAGATAAGTTTATTTCATCTCAGGAAATATATCTGTCATAATAGATAAAATGAAGATCAGATAAAGAAGAGATGGAATCTTAACCCAAAAGAGGCATAGTCTAACAGCTATGATTAATCTCAGCACTATCTTCCACACTGCTAAGGAAAATGCATCAGTAAAATTATATTAAAAAGACACTAACCAGTATTTATAGACAAGGTCAGATTGTCATGGTAGGATAAAAGCAATTTTTAAAAAATTAAGTTTTCTTAGATCTTTTCTAGTTAAAGACAGAGAGTTGGGAGTTAGAAAAGAGGTGGCTGGTTACCTCCTTTGCTGGACCTTCATATGATGGCCATTAATTTGTCAGGTTAACACCTTCCTCTGCCACCTGTATTGCCCTATTCTCCCTGACATAATCCATTCCAACAGTGATGACCTCATTGTTTTTCTCATAACCTCCTAATTCCTCATATTCTTGGAAGCCTCACTTGTGACTCTTCCATCCTAGAAAAGCTTCTCTATTCTGTATTCTCAACAGTTGATAAACTATTTTTCATTCCAACTGTATCCTTCACACCTGGTACCAGGAAGGTGGATAATTCACTCAAGATACAATGTCTCATCTAACTGTAAAGACCAAACCAATTACAAAAATAATAAAATTAAGAATTACATATTAAGTGCCACTAAATTATCATTCAGAGGAAGCAGAGATGAATAGAAGCAAGGAGCAAATGAAAGTCAAGCACACAGCACTGCAGGCTGAGAAGCGAGCAAAGAAAATGAGCCCTTAGTGTCTGCAATCAGAGCATCTTGTCCTAAATGAAAAAAGCACAGGTGGGGGAAAATGTGCTCCTTAGTTAGAGAAGGTAGATTACAGAGGGTCTTGGTGACCAGTCGGAACTTAGGCTCATAAAATGATGACTTGTGGCTACAGATGAGTCACGGCCAGTGTGGCCTTCAGAGAGATGGTTGTCAGCAGAAACAGGGCAGTGGAACAGCCAGGCCAGGGCTGTCCGTGGAGCACAGGTAGCCAGGGGCAGGCCATCAGAAGTTACTAAGGAAGCAGAAGCTGGGGTATCAAGTTTATGCCGAAAGAGTTAAACAGCAATTACAACTATTTGGTCCCAACAGGACCAAACACAGAAGAGCAGGAGGAAAAGGAGTCAGGCCAAATGATAACTGTTGCTGATCATCCCAACTCCAGCCTCAAGACAACATGGAAAGACACCAAAGCACTATTTTTTGTAACATTTTCTTTTATTATGGTGAAATATAGAAAGCATAAAATTAACCATTTTAACCACCTGTAAGTGTACAGTTCTGAGGCATTACGTACACTCACAATGCTGGGCAACTGTCACCACCATCCACCTCTAGAACTCTCTCATTTTCCCAAAGTGAAATTCCATACCCACAAGAAGTAGTCTCCACCTCCCCCTCCTCCAACCTGTAAAATCACCATTCTACTTTTTGTCTCTATGAATCTGACTGGTCTAGAGACCTCCTATAAGTGGAATCACACAGTGTTTGTCCTTCTGTGATGGGCTGACAGAAGTATTATCTATCAAATAGTTTTACAAAACTATGTTCTTAAAAGTTTGTAATTTTGATCATAATATATGAACTTGGGATGTCACACAAACCAGGAGAAACAGGAGTAGCAGGAGAAAAGCAGCATTTTTTTTAAGCTGTGTATTCCAATAGTTCACATCAGTTCTGATAACTACACAATCCACACAACTGATTTAGATTAAACTGGGCCATAGAAAGAGAAGCAAGAGAGACTGGTGGGTAAAGCAGGGCTATGAAACCAGGCACACCTGGGCTCCAATGATGCTCTACCACTTACTAGCCCTGGGGAAAAGTATTTTTTTAATCTTTCTAATGCTCATTTTCAGCATATCTAAAAGGGTGATAATAAATCTTTCTTTAGAGGATTGTTATAAAAATAAAGTCAGGGCATGTGGTATTGTGCCTGTCATACAAGTGCTCAATAAATGATAGCTATCACTGTTTATTCCCTGCATTTAAGTAGGCATTTTCTTATATCAGCCACTTTTTTAAAAGTATCATTTAATCACAACTGAAGTCTCACTTATTCTAAGTACAGAGCACTACACATATCAATAATTCTACCAAAAAGTGCAACTGGAAAACAGATGATCAGTTCAGTAGTATCAAGCTGTATCAGTATCAAGTATTTTACCTGACTCATTTAAAAAAAATGTACAGTTTCTAAGTCACTCTATAGGGCACAACTTACAAAAGCACACTTAAGGAGCCCTCCTCCCGCTAGTTCATCTGAAGTGGGTGAAAAGGCAGGTGGAAGGCAGTAAACATAGTAACAACCACTCACATGTCACCCCTCGGTCTCCCCCAACTTAGTAAGCCTGTGAGGATTTTTCTCATATAACATCTATTAACAGTCTGTACCCCTAGTGTCCCATAGTAGTCTATTGGAAATGTGGTTTTATCATACATTCTAAAATGCTAACAATCTCTTATTGTCAAAATTCCTCAGCTCAGAAGGCTCCCCTGGAGAGTGATCACGAGGTGCTGAGAAGAGAGCTCAGATGTAGGCGAGATCTTGGTGACGCCCAGGTGTCCACCTCAGTATTCACGCCTGGCCAGGTGGAGAGGACCAGTGAGGAGAGGTGGCAACACATATAAAATACACTAGTGTGAAGGGTTAAATGGGCCCCCAAACTCATGCACATGAGAAATTCGACAATGTCTAATGTGTGCCTGTGAAGTGTCAGCAGCTGAGATGACGCACAGAGCAGGACAGGCCAAGAATAAAAAGCCCCTAAGATCCTAAAGATTCTTACAAGACACAAAAACTGAGTTTACTCCTTGGGCTCAGCCACAGCTGTAGCAAAAAATCCCCCAGTGTAATGGTGTTGCCTTTCAGCATCTCACTCTCTTCTGAAGTCAAAGAAACAAAGCCACTTAACAGCCACAAACTTTTTGAAGAGGCAAAAAATGGAAGTTACTCTTGACATTACTAAGTTTTAGTCATTTAAAATTAGCTCTGACATTATCCTCGTGAAAGCACATAAAACCTCACAGGGCAAAGAGGGGCGTCCCACTCACATTTGCTCAGCAGCTATTTACTGAGTCACCTACTATGTGAGAGCCGGAAAGTTATTCCCCTGTTCAACTCCTGCACAAAATTGAAATCTTAAAAGATTCTCCTGTTTCAACTCCTGCAAACATTCAAATCTTAAAAGTCTGATCATTAACCAGCAGAGCCTAGATAACCAAAGGCCTCATCAATGAGGACCAGGTAGCAAGACCCTGACAACCCCACCCCAGAGGCTGCTCTGGATGGAGAACTCCAGGACTTCAATCTGTCACAAAAGTGTCATAGGAGACACCACTCACATGTTTTCTAGACAGCACTTGACTCACAGAAATCCTATGGCTAGGGCTACTTCTATCAAAGCATTACCCTGGAATCTAGTAAAACATAAAGCACTTGTCAGGAAATAAATATGCTTTTGAGAACAGGCCTCTATGCACTGTTTGAGTGGTTGAACAGGTAATACCATTTTCACAAATGTAGTCATAAATTTTTCCTTCCCCACCAGTAAATACTTGAACAATTTTCTCTGCTCATTAAAATCATATTATTATTGGGACTTCCCTGATGGTTCAGTGGTAAAGAATCTGCCTTCCGTTGCAGGGAAGGTGGGTTCAATCCCTGGTCAGGGAACTAGATGCCATATGCTGTGGAGCAACTAAGCCCACAAGCCAACTAGAGCCAAGCGCCTCTGCTACAGAAGACCACACACCTCAGTGAAGACCCAGCACAGACAAAATAAAATAAAATAGAAAATATATTATTATTAATTTCAGCAACCCCGTCTCTCCATTCTGAGAAAGGACCAATGAAAAAGGTAAACAAGGAGCCTGTGATTTGAACTTTGCTTCTAAGGTTCCTCAGGTGCTGTTTAAGGAACGTGCTTACTGGTCCCTGGAAAACTCCAGAGTGCAGAGGAGCTTCACGTCAGAGGCCCTGTTAATAAAATCTAACCAGAGTGGAACTTTTCTATAACAACATTTCTTATTAGTGAAATTAAGTATAAGGCTAGTCTTTTTTTGGATCTGATCCGAAGAGATTTAATTAGTGAGGTACCACAAGGATCTCATTACGATGGGGCTGAGCTCCAAGCCCTGCATCGTAACACGCTTCCCACACGGCCGCAGCCCAGGAACGTCCGTGGCTCCCACCCTGGGACTGCACTCGCAGCGTCCCAGAAAGCCTCTCAGATTTAGTTAATAATGTTGTTCATGACGGTGAACAAAACCGAATTAGACAAACAAATCCAGGCATCTAAACATTCTAATTCATGGCCTTCTGTCTATACACTTTCAAAGCCTCAGTGATTTATCTCCATTTTCGAAGTTTAACATCTCAACCATTTTAGTATACATAAAAGATAATTCCTATACCCTAGTAGAATACTCACCAGATGCCAGGATATAAGAATAGATGTTTTAAAAATATTTAGACTAATGACTATATAAGCTGCCTAAATATATGTATTTTCATTCGGGACAGTTAAATATACATATTTACACACATATGAATCAGTGTGATGGCAGCAAACTTCCAACTTGGTGATATGAAGGCAGCAAAGTAAGAACTTGCATTCCTGGAGCAGGAGGCTGGGACTTGGGATTAACCAGAGAAAAGTGTTTCTCGCAAACAGCAGTAGCTGCCTGTGGGATTTCAGCTGACAAATGCAGGGCTGACTCATGGGATCAATTATAAAGAAGCAACACTCGTGGCATTAAAAAGAACCCTGTGTTCTCATCACCTGTTAATACACATTAAGAAGTCAGATGAGTCTCCCTGATCATTTTATTACCAAATCAATAGCCAAAGCTCTCCTCCCTCCCCCAAGCCTACATGTGAATTCCATACTACAGATTCCTGTTTCCAATAACCTTGTGATCTCTCATGAAATTCAACTATACAAATATTTTAAGAAACTATTCAAGTATTAAGTTAAAGCTGAATTATCAAGCTTTAATTTCTGATTATAAAAAGCAGCCATTCAACATCTACCAATGTTCGTGATCTTGCTTTAAGTGGACTACTGGTCTTGGCTTAAAAAAAATTTTTTTTTAATCACAATAAAATTGGAAGAACAAGCCAGCTGTAACTTACCCTCCCTCCTCCAAGCAGAATGTCATACCCTCTAAAACCCCTGCCCCCCCCCGAAGAGAAGCAGTGATCATCCCCATTTTAAAGCCGTTCTCTATGACGTGCGATGGAAGCACAAGCAGCATTTGAGATACTTACTGAATGTTTCTCCTGCTGGCCCATAACTCCATGGTTAGCTGGGATTGCTAGTGGTTTCATAATGAAGAAACATATGCTGGGCTGAATTTACACATCATGTAACAGTCTCTCATGGACGGCAAGTCACCCTTGACAGCAATGAATTAAAAGAAAAAAGAAACAGAAAGCAAGAAGGAAAAAAAAAAAGGAGGAGGAGGAGAGTCAGCTGCAGCCTCAAGTCTCACTACCGGTGAGCTGAAAACCCTCACACTTGCGGACCAGAAAAGGGATCTGCCCGACCCTGCTGGTCTCCATTTTTATAACACAGAAACTCTAACCATCTCAAGCTATGGCGAGACCCAGGAAACCTTATCCAGCTTTCAGTCTTCCCCGAGAGCAAGATCATTTCTGAGACTGAAGAACAAGAGGCAAAAGAAAAGGAGGAAAGAAAAAAAAAAAAAAAGCTAAAATGCTGACTGCACACAGACTCTCCTCCAAAAGGCTTCCTACAGAATGATATTAGGGTGGTGGAGGAACCAGTCTCCAGCATTCAGCCAAGCATTGTTAATACTCTTGTCTCATTTGCAATCACATGTACGGACCCCTCCGACCATGGAAAAAAGAAGAAAGAGGAAGAAAGAAAGAACCAGGGCAGAGCGTGTGAATCGGGACCTCCTCCCTGGCTGCCAGTGATGCTGACGGAGCAGTGACCAGTGATCTCTGTCCCACTCCACTAACCAAGTTTGCACAATTAATCTCAGCGGCATGACACTGATGGACATTTGATCTAATGATGTCTGTCCCTCACACTCAACACAACCATGACTGCCAGCCAGAGAGTCACTAACAGAAACACGGCACATGCACACACACACACAGTCTCAAGAAGCAGGAGTCTGAATGCAATACACCAATATAATTACATTATTGTGCTTACTTTGGAGGACCATGGCTGCAGGCAGTTGGCATAGCAACGCACAAGGAAAGCCATTTCCTGGGTAGAGAGAAAGCTTCCTTTTCTAAATAAAAAATTCCTCTTAGGAAACAGGCGGCATTGCTGCTTCCTGCAGAAAGCAAGACACTGGAGTCTGTCTCTTAACCTGCAAGGCTCACAGTCAATGCAGTTCTAGTGATGTAAGTGGATTTCTCTCTCGCCCTCCCTCCCCTATATACACTGAAATATTCAGCTCAAACGGTACACACGTTCCTTAAGGCTCGCCCCCTCCTCTCCTTAACCATTTCACTCATTAAGGTAGCGATGGACAATTCAGATAAAGTAACATGCTCTTGCCTGTGTTGTATCAGCAGCTGTAGGTTAAGCAAGTCTCAGAGGGGTGGAATCCATTGATTGCTGACTCCAAATAATATCACTGAAGACAGGGTGGGAAGGCAGAGCAAGGACTTACTTGAACAGCTTTGAACTAAAATATGATTTTTTTCACCAAGGTGAAGAAACAAGAATGGATGTGACCACTTTCCCCACCCTCAAATATCCTGTGCTATAGGAAACTACCAAAAATTCACAAAATGCAAGCTCTGTATAAATTTAGAAGATGTGATTTTTCACAAACACCCATACATATGCATGTGCGCGCACACACACACATACAGCACCTTGCAAATAATATCAAAACAAAACTGCTCAGGATTTTTAAAAAAAAACAGAGGCAGAAGGTTGAAATTTAATAAGGTTGCATTATTCTGCCACAGACTCCGAACTCCACCCAGGTAAGTAGGTTATGTGAAAAGAGAGCATTATAGTGGACATCTTAATCTGGAAGCCCTGGTCCATTTCTCACAGTCACCTCTACCCATAAATGGGAGTACATAACAGAAAATAAATATGGAACATCTAGCCACTGAAACAGTTGACTTTGGAGCTGCTGGCGCCTGCTGACTCCTGTTTCCCTCTCTCCCTACCTAAGCCACACCCACAGCGCTTATCTTCTTTCCTCCTCTCACACGTGAAGGCAGCCGGGCCCCCCACATCTCTGTTTTGGATCCCTCTCCCCCAGACATGTCCCGTTCACAGACTTCTTATAGTATCCATTACCCCTTCTCTCCCACATATACTCAACCTCTCTCTCACCACTAGAGGGTCTCCACACTGACTTTTGAACCAGTCAGTTCTCTCCCATCTCAAAAGCAAAACCAAACCTAGAAATCCTGCCGAGATCCTGCATTCTCCTGAGGTTACCAGGCTACTACTGTCTGATGGCTTCCCCACTTCACAACCTGGCCTCTCAAGGAATCACCTGCTTTGGTTCCATCATCCCTCATCCCACTGCCCTCTCGACGGAGGACTGCCACGGTCCTGAGACACGACTGAGACATCGGCAAGTCACCCTTAACACCCTTTCCACATCCAATCCACCACGACATCCCAGTAATGACGTTCTCTCTAAAACTCAGATTTCTCTTCCTCTCCGTCACTATCATCACACTCCAGTCATTATTTTTTTGCCTGGAAAACTGCAGAAGCCTCCTTAGGAAACTCTCTGGGTTCAGTTCTAACTCATCCACTCAACCAGTTTAACAAATGACATCTGAGATATTTTAAAAACTAAAATCTGGTCATTTCACCTGAATCCACTGAGCCCCCTTTTCCACATCAAGAAAACCCATAACTTCCCACTGCTTCCTTGAAGAGGAAGAGGACCTTTTTGCACCGTATTTCCTCTGCCTTGACCTCTCTATCAGGACTGACTCCTACTCCACCCCTCACAACACCCAGGTGAAACGCCCTCAAGTTTACCATCATATTGTGGATCACCTCCCTGCCATGCTGTGACTTTACACTTAATTATTTGAGCAGTTAGAATGTGCTTACCCTGCTACATGCCCTTGTCCATGCGGACTGGCATCATGCTTGCCTCTGTGGCCCTGGTATTGCAGTGCACAGCATGCTACACGGGTTTTGAAGGAATGAAATCCTCAGTGACCAGGAATGGACACTGACAAGATCATATTTGATCCTGTAAACCAGTCTCTACCAAAATACCAAATATCTTTCTATGACAGACAAATAAACTACTTAAAAGTAGTCAGTGCTGATATTTGACAAAGGAGAAAAGGCAATGCAATAGACCAAAGATGTCTCTTCAACAAATGGTGCTGGAACAAATAGACATCTACATGCAAAATAATAACAACAATCTACAAACAGGCCTTACACTATCTACAAAAATTAACTCAAAATGGAACACAGACCTACATGCAAAATGCAAAACTATAAAACTCCTACAAGACAGGAAGAAATGACCCTGAGTATACTACTGCCTTTTTAGCCACAACACCAAAGACATGATCCATGAAAGAAATAATAGATAAGCTGGACTTCCATAAAATTAAAAACTTTGGCTCTTTAAAAGACAATATTAAGAGAACTAGAAGACAAGCCACAGACTGGGAAAAAATATTTGCAAAGGACATCTGATAGAGGACTTGTCCAAAATGTACAAAGGACTCTTAAAATTCAACAATAACATAAAATTTGATTTAAAAATGGGCCAAAGACCTTAATAGAAACTTCATCAAGAGATGTACACATGGCAATAAGGACATGAAAAGATGATCCACATCTTATATCATCAGGGAAATGCAAATCAAAACAACCATAAGATACTGCTACACACCTATTAGGATGGGCAAAATCCAGAACACTGGTAACAGCACCTCCGCTGGTGAGGAGACGAACAGCAGGAACTCTGAATCACCGTCGATAGGAAGGCAAAATGCGACGCCACTTTTGGAAGGCAGTGTGGTTTCTAACAAAACTAAACATGCTTCTATCTGATGATCCAGCAACCCAGTCCTTGATATACACAAAAGCAGTGGAAGACATATGTCCACATGGAAACCTGCATACAGATATTTAAGCTATTTTATTCATAAGTGCCAAAACTTGGAAACCACACCAAGATGTCCTTTAGTAGATAAATGTATAAATAAACTGTAGTATGTCAAGATAATGAAATATTATTCAACACAAAAAAGCAACCAGCTATGAAGCCATGAAATGACATAGAGAGACATTAAGTGCATATTACTAAATGAAAGTAGCCAATCTCAAAAGAGTATGTACAGTCCAACTAGATGACATTCTGCAGAAGGCAAAACTAGAGAGACAGTAAAAGATCAGGGGTTACAGGTGGGAGTGACGGAGTGCAGCTAGAATGAAGAGGTGGTGCACAGAAGACTTTCAGGACAGAGAGGAGACTTTTAGGACAGAGAAAATGGTCTGTATAATATTAAAATGATGGGTACATGTCTCGCTATACATTTGTCCCAACCCACCTGCACAACATCAGGATTGAACTCTAAGTGTAAGCTAAGGACTTTGCATGAATATGGTAGGCTCATCCTTGGTTTTAAAAAAGGATGTACCATTCTGGTGAGTAAGATTAGGATCCATGGGGGAAGAGATACCTGTGAAATCTCTGTACCTTTTTCTCAATTTTTCTGTAAACCTAAAACTGCTCTAAAAAAAAATAAAACCTTGAAAGAAAAAAAGTAAAAGCTAGAAGCAAACCAAGTGTCCACCTATGAATGAATGTACATTAAAGCATGGCACAATTTATACATATGATGGGATATTCAGTCTTAAAAAGACCAAGATTCTTCACAAGCTACAGCAAGGATAAACCCTGAAGATACTATGCTAAGCAAATAATTTAGTCACATAAAGACAAACACTGTATGATTCCACTTACATGAAGCACCCAGAATAATTAACTTCATAGTCAGAAAGGAGAATGGTTGTTGTGAGGGGCTGGGAGAAGGGAGAAATGAAGAGTTATGTTCAATGGGTACAGAGTTTCAGTTTGGTAAGAGGAAAGCATTCTCTAGAATGGATGATTCTCATAATGGATGATTATGGTTGCATAACAAGGCAAATGTACTTAATGCTACTGAACTGTACACTTAAAAACAGTTAAAATGATCGATTTAAATGTTATGTGTATTTTACTACTACTATTACTACCACTACCACTATTGCTACTACTACACACATACACATGGAAAGTCAATGGCAACTCAAGAACTAAATGATCAAGTCACATGACGTTCACCACCTCGCCCATGTCCCACAGGTTCAGATGACAGAAGCCCCTCTCCAAGATTAAATCAAATAACCGCCATGCTGATGGCAGCTGACCTTAGGAAGAAAGTTTCACATTGCTCATCCTGGTGGAAAAACCTGTCACTTCTCCTAAGGAGGAAACTAAGCTCATTGGGGACCCTGGTAGATGAAGTCAGAATCACACATCCTCAGACACTGGATGCTTTTTTGTGCTAAGACTGCTGTGATTTCTCTCCCAAGCTGGCTCCCCGCCTACAACCTCCACATTTTGAAAAACACATGATGGCAGTGCTGAAATTCTACTTTCCATACTACCTTGTACACACAAATTTAACTACACCAGGTTATGATATGCCAAACAGAAAATATGAAGGTTTAAGAGAACCCAGTATTACAGATTTTACACAAATAAAAAAATCATACTTAGGCTGAATTTAGTTACGCTTACCCTATTTCTTAACCATCAAGGTTTAGCAAATAGCACTCAATAGATTCAGCTCTGAAAAAGGACCACGTAACAACTTTCTGCCTGTGTTGAGAACGTCTGTGTGTGTGCATGCTTAGTCATGTCTGACTCTTTGTGACTCCATGAACTGTAGCCTGCCAAGCTCCTCTGTCCATAGAATTTTCCAGGCAAGAATACTGGAGTGGGTTGCCATTTCCTTCTCCAGGGGTTCTTCCTGACCTAGGATTGAACCCATGAACCCATGTCTCCTGTGTCTCTCGTACTGGCAGGCGGATTCTTTACCACTGAGCCACATCAGTAACAATGACCCAAAAGATAGAGATTACATACACATCAAGAGATCACTTAATGTAAATCTCCATGCTAAATTTAAAACCATCATATTCACTTACACTTTTTTCTACCTAAAGTATTCCCTTTTAATTACTATGAAGTTGAGAAAAATGGCCTGCTTTTCTCAGTAATTATTAACCACATTTAGGATTAATATGCATTTATTTATTTATAATATCTATAGTGTTTAACCATAGATCTCCAAGTGCTTTACAAACATTTAATTAAGCTTGGACAAAACCCAAGGGAAACAAAACAATAATGTATTCATCTTTCACAGAAAAATAAAGTGTATAAGATTACACAGTTAGTAGTTTGGAAGAAGATAAAATAGAAACTACGTTTCTAATATCATTTAGTTTACTTATCCATTATCCTATGGTCATTTTTTTTTTCTCTCTTCTCCCTTCCTCAGAGGAAAAACTACAGAGGTTGGAGAAAATCTATTGGAAAGGAGGAAGAATTTATTCTTCAATATTGGAAACATAAAATTTTTTAAACATAAATCCTAATGTTTTATTGTTCATCAAAGAAATGACATTTTAAAATGCTATTTTCTATATGACCACACCAAATCCATAAGCACCAAGCCAAAGCAAAACTGTGCTAGGTATGGTCAAAGATTCCCTTCTCTTTTCCTAAACCCAATATATCCCATTAGTATTATGATTTCTTTCTTGAAAAAAAGAAAGAAATGTTGATTTCACATAATCTAGTCCACCTTGGGTAAACTTCAGACAGGTCCCACACACACATCCTCCTCACAGAGGAAATTTGGGCTGCAATTTTTTACTTCTTCTACTTTGACCAATAAAAAGGAACTTCAGGTTCTTTGTTTAAAATAATTTATGAAATAAAATGAGAGATATCAACACTATGCCTGACGTAATAACTGTTGAGTAAATATCTGAGTTTAGTTTAATGCAGGCTTTAGAAATACTTGGAACCATTACTTGACTTAGCACTTATTATCAGCTGCTGCTGCTGCTTCAGTCATGTCTGACTCTGTGCGACCCCATAGAGGGCAGCCCACCAAGGCTCCCCCGTCCCTGGGATTCTCCAGGCAAGAACACTGGAGTGGGTTGCCATTTCCTTCTCCAATGCATGAAAGTGAAAAGTGAAAGTGAAGTCACTCAGTCATGTCCGACTCTTCACGACCCCATGGACTGTAGCCCATCAGGCTCCTCTGTCCATGGGATTTACCAGGCAAGAGTACTGGAGTAGGGTGCCACCTCCTCTCCTATTATCAGAAAGAACCTAATTATGAGTTCAAAAAAGATATATGCTCAAGCCAGATATACTTTCAAGATATATTCAAAGAAATCTTTAGGCAATGTCTTTCTTTCACAAAAAGGTATCTGACAATAAACTACATATGCTGAATCTGACTCATAATTGAAAAACTAATTAACCAATCTGTAATAAATAAACTATTTACATGGATCATGATAGAAGAGAAAGATTAAAAGATGGCATTAAATGGAAAGTTCCCTGGCAGTCAAACGTTTAGGACTCAGCACTTTCACTGCCACAGCAGGGGTTCAATCCCTGGTCAGGGAACCAAGGCAAGCTGCACAGCATGGCCTAAAAAAAATGGCATGAAATGAAGACATGCAGAAAAATGAAAAAAAGAAAGAAGTCTGTAAGCGAATAAGAAATTCCAACACACAGAATGGGGCTTTTCAAAATGCACTTGTTTGAAAACTGAACAGACTTCAACAGCTGATTTCATAAAGCTTACCTCTTCTCTAGAACCTATTTTAAGAAAAGACCAGACTTCATCTCAAATTGCTCAAGTTCAAAGGCAGAACCCTTGTAACTGTAATCATTTCACTGCTTTTTCTAAGGACAAGGCCTCAAAGTGGGCTCCTGACTGCAGTATTTCATTGAGCAACACTACTCCAAATATAAATGGCAATTACTATCTTTATCAGTAATTTGGCATGTAACCTATTCCATTATGATTAGTATGTTTGCATGAGCACAATACATTGCTAATTATCTATTTCTGTTTAACAAAAGGAGAAATATTGACCACAAACTAGAATGTAAATTAGTTGAAGCCAGGGACCATACAGCATTTTGTCTGATATGTTAATGATAAATTATGTTTTATCTCTACTATTTAACACATAGTAATTGTTTAAATGAAGAATCAATGCATGATTCCACTTAAACTTTTTCAAAAGTAACCTGTGAAATGTTATTGGATTGACCGGCAAGTTCATTCATGCTGCTCATGGGGTCACAAAGAGCTGGACACAACTTAGTGACTGAAAACAACAAAGGGTGTTCAGTTTTAAGTAAAAAATAAAAGACATGTTTTCCATTTTCACCAAGAACTGTACTGAACAATATATTCCTCAAACGAATGAACTTTAGGGGCAATCCAGTATTATACCAGCTGTAAAATGAGGAAATAAGACACACGATAGCTGTGTAACCAAAAAATATGTCCAACTTGCTAAATGACAAAATTAGGTGTTTTAATTAACTTGACAGGTGAAAAGAGTAGATGAAAACCAGCAAGTCTAAATTCAACAGCTTAAAATGTATACCATCCAAATGTCATTCATACAGGTATTAACATAAAATAGTGAAGATCAGGCTAGAGGAGCAATTCATGGCAGGGTAGGAGGTGGCAAAGGTTATCTGCAAAAGTGAGCTCCACAATGTCTGGAAACCCTAATATAATCTCAAGTTACATTATCAGACATATAAGGCGCACGGTGGGGACACAGTAAGGTCTGCTGAAGCTAGGATAGGGAAGATGAAGTTGCACAACTTCATGTAACTGACAGTAACCCATTCTAGACATCAGGAGAGATAATGAGTAACTTGTTACCACATTCGAACAGCAGAAAATCCAGATGCTCAGGTGTTGGAGAAGTTACAAGAAGTTAGGAATGTTTAACCTAGATGAGAGGCTGAACAAAGCAGGTTGTCCTGAAGCACAGTTACAGGAAAATGGAATATGAATATTTAATTGTGCTGCTTTAAGAGATATCTACAACCTTCAATAAGCCTATAGAGAGGCAGATTTCAGCTAAGCATGAGGAAAATTTCTGCATAATAAGACTTTTCCTGCAATAAACAATAACTGGTATGATTTACAAAACTCTTTCTTCATACCAAGCAGTAGTGTGCAATTTTGACACGTTATGTATGGAATTCTCACAAATATCAGTGCTAAGTGTACTTAATAAAAATATAACAAAAGCAAAGGATGAATGTCAGTGATTACATAGGAAAAAAAATAAATTGCATTAAGTGGTTTGCTGGCAGATTCCTAAAATCCTTTTAGGTTCTTAGCTGTTCCCAAACATTAGCTAGTAGCAAGATGGGGGTGATAAGAAGAGACAGATAATAAAATAGAGAAGACCATCTGAATGAAAATGAATCGATCATGGGATAAGATTTCCTGGTGGCAATTTTCCTTTATTCTGAGATCTTTGTTCTCTCACTTTGGCAGCTGTGAAGGAAATATTAAAATGTCCTTACTTTAAAAAAAAATTATAATGATAATTGGACAATAGTTTAAAGGTTTTCTTGTTAATATCCCTTAATCTGCAAATTAAATGCTGTCAAACCTAGAAAAATGTAAGTAAAAGGTGTTTCTCTTAATGGTAGCAATTTGAATTATTAAAAGCTGTATATAACTACACAATCAGTTTTACAGAAGGCACAATATTCTTAAATACTACCAAAACACTACCAATATTTTCTCATACACAAGTAATTTTGTGGCAATGTTTTTACCTCTAAAAGAATCATCATTTTTAGACAGTGTGAACTGTTTTGGTTCATTAGAAAGTCATATTTTTACAAAAGATCTTTAAGAAAGATTTGGCTTAAGTGGATCTAACTTTTAAAATACACTAATTAATCACACAGTCATCCTTTGTTATGAAATGGTACTAGTTGCCAGTGAAAACCCATTTCTGTATTAGAATGAAGCTGCTACCACTGCTAAGTCACGTCAGTAGTGTCCAGCTCTGTGCGACCCCGTAGACGGCAGCCCACCAGGCTCAGCCACCCTGAGATTCTCCAGGCAAGAACACTGGAGTGGGTTGCCATTTCCTTCTCTAATGGATGAAAGTGAAAAGTGAAAGTGAAACCGCTCAGAAAAGTGAAAGTGAAACCGCTCAGTCGTGTGCAATTCTTAGTGACCCCATGGACTGCAGCCCACCAGGCTCCTCCGTCCATGGGATTTTCCAGGCAAGAGTATTGGAGTGGGTTGCCACTGCCTTCTCCGGCTAAATAGCAGGGGTTGGGGATGGGGGGTGGGCAGGGTCAGGGCTGTCTCTTAATGGACTGCAGCCCACCAGGCTCCTCCGTCCATGGGATTTTCCAGGCAAGAGTATTGGAGTGGGTTGCCACTGCCTTCTCCGGCTAAATAGCAGGGGTTGGGGATGGGGGGTGGGCAGGGTCAGGGTGGGGGCAGGCCAGAAATGTTTTGCTTTACTAATGAGAAATGCATGGTTCAAAAAGGGAAAACATCTAATTGCAACAACAACAACAAACAAACAAAAAAAAAACTGATGAATCAACCAGCATCTATAGCAGT
Organism: Aepyceros melampus; assembly: GCA_006408695.1. Lineage (NCBI taxonomy): Eukaryota > Metazoa > Chordata > Mammalia > Artiodactyla > Bovidae > Aepyceros > Aepyceros melampus. Next base: position 204,931 of record SJXQ01009175.1, read on the forward strand.
GGATATTCTCATTGCTGCTGTTCAATCATGTCTGACTCTTTGAGACCCCATGGACTGTAGCATGCCAAGGTCCTCTGTCCTTCACTATCTCCCTGAGTTTGCTCAGTCATGACCATTGAGTTGCTGATACTATCTAACCATCTCATCCTCTGCCGCCCCCTTCTCCTTTTGCCTTCCATCTTTCCCAGCATTGTCTTTTCCAATGAGTCGGCTCTTCGCATCAGGTGGCTAAAGTATTGGAGCTTCAGCCTCAGCTACAGTGGACTTTCTATGCTCCATTCTATTTCTTTTTAAAGGTACTTAAACTGTAGGATCTAAGGTGGTTAAAGTATTTGAGATATATCTTTTAGATCAAATTTAAAATTTAAGTAACATAAAAGCAATATATGTTAAATTCATTTTAAAAAATAAGGAATTTTATGTACCAAGGACAGAAAAGACCTCTGTCTTTGTTCGACTCCATCTGTGTGACTATAAACATTGAACACATTACCTGACACCTCTGGCCTTAGGATGGTCATCTCCTAAGAGTGGAGACACCACCACCAAGCTTTCAAAACTGCAAAAAGATTGAGAAAATATGTGAAAAAACATCCAGTCGATGGACTGTGCTGGTGGCAGAGATGACAGACTCCTATCATTGGCGGGCAGTGCAGGGGGCATGGGTTCAATTCCTGATCCCGGAAGATCCCACATGCCTTGGAGCAACTAAGCCTGTGCACCATGACTACTGAGCCTGTGTTGAGCATTCAGGTCACAACTACTGAAGCCCTCATGCCCCAGAGCTGCACACAACAACTGAGCTTTCGTGCTGCAGCTAAGAAAGCCGTGTACCTAGAGCCTGTGCTGCACAACAGGGGAAGCCACTACAGAGAGAAGCTCGCTCACTGCAACTAGAAAGTAGTTCCACTCTACACAACTAGAGAAAGCCTGCACACAGCAATGAAGACCCAGTGCCACCAAAACTTAATTAAGTAATCGGGAAAAACACACCCAGCTGACTGGTGTATGTCATAAGTATTCAATAAGGGTCAACTTTATTGCTTCTAAGAAATTCGAAAAATTCATTGGCACTCAAGGTTTGGACAACCCATTAATTAATGTTATACAGATGGCATATATCCTTGTGTAGAAGGATATATGCAGGTGGACCTATGATGTCTCTCCTAGTAATGTTAACTCATGCTAATTCTAGGAATTTGACCCAAAGACCTCAGTACAGAACCACAATACTGCTGAGGACCTACTAATCAACATATATGTGGTGCAAAAGGTATAGAATAGCATAAGAGATACTATCTGCTTCTGAAGCCTCTGCTGACTCTTCAAGAAATTTAATTTTTAACAAACATATTTTCATTTTTTTAAATCTGTTTTCAAATAAATATCAATATGTATAAGTTTTTATAATGGTTCAATCATCTTCACTCTACAAGAAAATAACAGTATTTCTAGGAGGCAGAATTCATCAATGGACTTCATGACCAGGAATAGAACTGTGACTGCCTGTCTGATGTAATTAAATATATTCCAGACAGGAAATGCTTCCAAGTCAATTTGCCTGGAAAATAATTAAATATAGAAGAGATGGTCTCAATATAGAAGATATTTTAGGTGCCAGAGAAATTTTTTAAATGTCCCCTTGAAAAAGAAGCCAGCCTCCCAATATGACCAGGGGAGCTTAAGATGACAATATTCAATTTTCCTTTCCATAAATAAAGGAATAAACAAACAAAGCGCAAACCACACATCTACTTTCTTCCTCTCCTTAAAAACTAAAAACACAGAGTACTTACCTATTCATACTTTAGTTGTACTTTGAAATTTTCAATTACTACCATGCAGATATTTTAAAGAAAAATATAATATTTAATTGTACCTATCAATATCAGGTAACTACAACTGTTAGAACTACTCACAACTGGCCAGATGAATCACATTCATGGACAATTATATCTCTTGATCATACCATACAGTAGCAGTTCACGGTATTAACACAGAAACATAAATCTTATCATGAAACACTAAACAGAGTAAGTAGCATTCACTCATTCATTCTACACTTGACCTCCAAGACAAACTGGGATAGGACAGGAAAAAAAGAAATCAGAAAGAAGAAATGACCCTCAGCAATCATCCTGATTAGTAAACAGTGTGGTGGGCATAAGCAAAATGTGCAGTGTGTCATATGAAATGCTTACTAAAAGCCTGCCTTGGAGCAAATGTATAAGAAAACCTATTTTTCTTGATGGCATGTCATTTTACAGGCAATGTTTTTTCAAGGAGGTGAAGCAAAAAACAAACAAAAAAATCTGCTGGGCCAAAATTTTAAAACACACAATTCAATCCAGTGGACGTTTTAAAGATAAAACCCAAAACTAATAAAATATTAATATTATACATTCAGCTATAAAAAAAAGAATGAAATAATGCCATTTGCAGCAGCATGGATGCAACTAGAGATTATCATACTCAGTGAAGTGAGTCAGACAGAGAAAGACAATTACCATATGGCATCACTTTTATGTGCAGTCTAAAAATGACACAATGGATCTATCTATGAAACAGAAACAGAATCAAAACATAGAGAACAGACTGCGGCTGCCAAGGGGGAGGAGGGAAGGACTGGGGGTTTGAGATTAGCAGCTGCAACCTGTATATACAGTGGCAGTCCTCAATCTTCTTGGCACTAGAGAGTGGTTTTATGGAAGACAATTCTTCCATGGAAGCAGGCGGCAGCGTGGTGGTGGTTTCGAGATGATTCAAGTGCATTATATTTATATGCACTTCATTTCTATTAGCATTATGTCAGCTCCTCCTTACATCATCAGGCAGCAGATCCTGGAGGCTGGGGACCTCTGCTCTAAATACAAACAACGCCAGTTAGAGAGGTGACTTTGCAACAAAGGAGGGAGTGACTGTGGGTGAGTTATTTATCTTTTCATGAATAAGGCCAGTGCTGTGAGCCTGAAGGGGGTGGGCTTAATAAATGGCAGTGGAAGAAATGTAGGTTAACCCCAGAAGGAGGGCACGTCGGCGAGGTTATGAAACACCAGGAGGAGTGACAGATGAGGTTGTGTCATCTGCTCTCCCTGAAGGTCCCCAGCAAGGAGATGGAAAGTTCTCCTCAAAGTCAGATGTTGAAGGACAAGTCCAGGCCTTGTCTAGTGGGAGGTGGGTTTGGGGTCTCGAGTGGGGTGTAGGTTGCATTGTGGGGAAGTGGTGATAATCAATTCCATTCCTCTTTCCTACTCAGGCTCTCAACAGACTGAGAAATCAGACAAATAGCAAGGCAGAGGGAGGTCAGCCTATAACCTGGAAGTGAGGGCCACAGAGGTCTGTGCAATGCCCTGCGTGAGCAGACCAACCAGCAGCGGCCCAGCAGCCCTCCAGCTGCACATGGGGACAGAGCCCTGGAAGGGCCCCTTCCAGGGGTGTCTCTGCATGCCCCTTGCTCTCTAAAGCAGAGTAAGGGCCGGGCCAAGCTGACCATGCCCCATGTGACCTTGTCCACTCTCCACTCCTGTGCCTGGGACAGAGGAAGAGGACAAGCAACGGGGTCATGTCCAGTGGAATCCCTACTAGAGAATGGGCTTCCAGGGGAGCAGGAATACCCGCTCCTCAGTTCTAGTCACTTCCTGCCTCTCTCCACTGCATGATGTCCAAGTGTTGTCCAGAAAGCGTATTACATTTCTTATGCACTTTATTTTTACTATTATTGTAACGTATAATGAAATAATTATACAGTTGTCACTTGCCACTCACAAATAGGGTTTTGATGTAGGTCTGCAAGCAACTGATTTATAACTGTCTCTGTGAGGTCAAATCTCTCTGCTAATGGTCATCTGTATTTGCAGCCCCTCCCCAGCGCTAGCATCACCACCTCAGCTCCACCTCAGGAGCTCAGACATTAGATTTTCATAAGGAGCACACAGCCTAGTCCCCTCGCATGCACAGTTCACGTTAGGGTCCATGATCCTATGAGAATCTAATGCTGCCGCTGACCTGACAGAAGGCGGAGCTCAGGTGGTAATGTGAGCAAAGGGGAGCAGCTGTAAATACAGGTGAAATGGCTCTGGCTCAACTGCTGCTCACCTCCTGCTGTGCAGCTGGGTTCCTAACAGGCCACTGGTAGCGATCTATCGGAGAAGGCGATGGCACCCCACTCCAGTACTCTTGCCTGGAAAATCCCATGGACGGAGGAGCCTGGCAGGCTGCAGTCCATGGGGTTGCCAAGAGTTGGACACAACTGAGTGACTTCACTTTTATTTTTCACGTTCATGCACTGGAGAAGGAAATGGCAACCCACTCCAGTGTTCTTGCCTGGAGAATCCCAGGGATGGGGGAGTCTGGTGGGCTGCCATCTATAAGGTCGCAGAGTCGGACACGACTGAAGCGACTTAGCAGCAGCAGCGATCTACGGCCTGGGGGGTTACACGGGATGGATAAACAAAAAGGTCTTACTGTATAACACAGGGAACAATATTCAATATCCTGTGATAAACCATAATGGGAAAAGAACATGAAAAAGAATGTGTATATATATATGTATGTATGTATAACTGAGTCACTTTGCTGTACAACAGAAATTAACACAACACTATAAATTCAACTATACTTAAATAAAAAATAAACTTTAAAAATATTATACAAACTACTAGAAAGCATGGTACTTACAATAAAGGGAAAAATGCAATAAGGAAGAAAGTGGGACTGCCAGCTAAAGGGGAAATTTCTCTAAGCGAGACGCGATGCAGGAATCTACAGTGACCAATGACCCTGGAGGGAAAGCGCATGTAGACAGACACTCCAGCTCTTACCAGGGCAAACCCACCATCTCAGAGTCAGGAGCAGGGAAAACTTCCAACCCCTTCCCAAAGACGGCGCTACCCTTTCAGACATCTTGCCGGAGCAGATTGCTGCATTGCATTGAATTAGAGCACAACCATGAGAAGCAAACCACACGTTGTGAAGGCAAAGAAAACTAGCCGCAGGTGTCTTACCATAAGCAGGACAAGCAGAAAAGAGTGAAGATGGCATACTGATTTACACCAAAAAAGAAAAAGGAAGCCAGTAAAGAAAAATACTCAAACTACTCAAACTAGAGGATAAAAACAAAATCCTAGAAAACTAGTAAGAAATTTTGAGAAGTTTTAAATACACTGCTAGGTACTGTTTTATTTATTTTGCACCATCAAACTGAAACAATCTGTAATAGATTATCCTGAACATTAAGTATTAATCACCCAAAGGAGGGTGTTGAAACTGTTCCTGGTGATGATCTTTTTCTGAGGGTATGGGAGTGGTTAGGGACACCAAACACTAGTTTATTGGTATTATCATAAGACCAAAAATTCAAGTTTTAATGGTGATCTAATGACACTACCGTTACAATACCATACTTTAATACCACACAAATGTTCGCATTAAAATTTTAAGTATTTTATAATTTCATAATGGCTCATAATTATCTTAATAAGGAAGAGGAGTCACAGAACTTTCTGGGGAGACCCCAAAATAAAATTCCTAAGGAGAAAAATGCTCTAAATGAGAAATGCTAAATAAATAAAGTAAAAAACATCTACCTTTAAAGATTACTTTTTGGGTTTCCCTGGTGGCTCAGTTGGTAAAGAATCTGCCTGCATGCAGGAGACCTGGGTTTGATCTCTGGGTCAGGAACATCCCCTGGAGGAGGGCATGGCAACCCACTCCAATATTCTTGCCTGGAAAATCCAGGCAAGACAGAGGAGCCTGGTGGGCTACAGTCCATAGGATTGCAAGAGTCGGACGCGATTGAGTGATTAACACTTTCACTTTCACACAGTAACTACAAAATGGTTTGTTGGCAACCATCCATTACAATTAATATATTTAAAACAATTATTTAATGTGAAACATTTTTAAAATTCTTCTGATTCCACTCCAGGTTAGCTTGGGACCTTTCCATTTTCTCCTAGAATCTATAAGGGGATTAAGGAAGAAGGAAAAAGAGGTAATCGGAAGAATTTCACAGGAAATGAGGACAGGCAGCCTTGCAGGTGTACAGTCTAAGGGCACTGCTCTCAGAAGGGCCCTGCACTTGATTTTTCATGAAAACTAATTTTATGTGAAAGAAGACAAAATGGACAAGCTGGGGTTACTCAAAATTGGGTACTTGGCCCATATTTTCTTGTAAGTGAACAAACCGAGCTTGTCACCTTGAGGAAAATGGCTTATAGCACTTTGCCAAGGATAAAATTTTAGCTTTCAAGTAAAAATTAGACGTTGGGAAAATATATCCAATACCATAAGCTTTACAGCTTCCCAATAATTAAGGCCTTTTAAAATGAGACTGGTAGTGATATTAACAAACATGATTTTTTTTAAAAATATTGTATAACATGCCAAAATTCAGAAGACCTAAATTTAATGACCAATGTGTGATATTATAAAATCACACATGAGTAGAAAGACCTATTCTATGTGTCAGTAAGAACAACAAGTTTTAAAAGTTTATTGACAGAGTGTTATATTCCTCATGGCAATGAACCTTTGAGGAACTACCACTTGTCAAATTTTGATGGAGTGTAACAGTAAAATTATTTGAAGAAGCTGTTAAAAGTTTTCTCCCTTTCCATACTTTATATGCTTTAACCCAAAGAACACATCACAACAGACTGAAAACAAAGCAGATATGAGAATCCAAATGCCTTCCATTAGGCCAGACATTAAACAGATTCACAAAACTATAAAACACCATCACTCTTCTTAGGTTTCTTTCTGTTTTGTAAAAGACAGTCATCTTTCACTTAAAAAAAAAAAAAAAAAAAACCTTAAAATGGGTTTATTATGTTTAGCCAACAAATACATATTTTTAAGTTTTTCAGTTTCAATTTCTAACATACCAAGAAATGATATAGATAATTCATATAAACAAAAGCTGATGGAGCCCTCAGAAAGTTTTAAGAGTGTAAAGAAAGGAGTCCTCGGATGGAGAAGTTTGACAACTGCTGCTCTGAGAGATGAACCAGAAAATAATCAGCCTCTTAGTTCCTTTTTTTTTTCAATCCAGTTGTCAGCTGTCCTCACATTCCTTGAAGACAAAACCCAGTAAGATCCTACCTCAGCTGAACTTCTAAACACTCAACCCACTTGCAGGAACACTAGCTGCCCATACTCTCCCAATGGAACTAAAGTTAGTCCCAAAAGTTAGGCAAACTTTTGCAACAAGGAGCAATATAAAGACTGAAGTACTTGTTAAGAATGTCCATTATTCAGCCTGGATAGGAGGGGAGATTGGGGAAGAATAAAGACACATATATTTTTGGCTGAGGTGTTCACCTGAATCTATCACAACAATGCTAATTAGCTATACTCCAACACAAAATGTTAAATTAAAAAAAAAAAAACCTGTGAACGTAGATGCAAAAAATTTAAACAAAATTTGAGAAAGTTAAACACATGCTGAAAGGATAATGTGTCATAATCAAGTGGCTTCTACCCTAGGAACTCAGGGATGGGTCAACATTTGAAAAACAATATTTTATAGTAAGTATAAATGGAGTATAACTTTTAAAACCTGTGAATCACTACACTGTATACCTGTAATATGTAATACTGTACATGAACTATACATCAATAAAGTAAAAATTCATCCTTGGAAAAAAAAAGAATGCCCATTATTGTCAAGGGCATCAATATCACCAAGATATCACTGAGGCCCAAGCATTCTCTGCATTAGAGAATTGGGATGTACTTACTACAGAATTAACAAATGGCAACATGGTCTTTTTCCTAATAACATTTCTGAGTATTCTGAAATTCCTAATAATTCAAACAGGTTTTTGAAGATTCAGTTTAAAATTCTGTATAAAGAAATGGATAGAAAGTAGAAGTACACAAATCAACTTATTTTAAGATTTTAACCTATCTTCTGACACTCCTAAATGCCTTCTGGAGTGTACCAAAACCACAGGTGGCCAATTAACACTATCTTCACAGATATCTGATTAAGAGTCAAGATAGCCTGAATACTTTCTTTCTCATCTTCAAATTTTTCCCTTCCGAATTATCCCATCGTTTACTGCAATTAGCAATTCATTTTTCAGATCCAGACCACTCTGAGGTCACGTCATTTCTCCTCTAGGCTAGCAGTTCTAAACCCCATCTTACACCCAACCACAACTAATATCACACTTGAGAAAGAGAGAGGAAGACACAGGAAAAATAAAGACTACTGACTCCATACTAAGTCCATAAGAAACTGTTCTAATACAAACAACTGTTCAGTATGGCTTTCTTCCCCAATAAATTCTATAATTATTTTTTTCCAAAATATCTTAAAGTTGTTTTTCAGCCTACATGTAATTTAAACAATCACCAAGGCTGAAAGGTACATCTGTTAATTGGGTATGTTCAAGTCAGTCGTTACTATTGATACTCTCAACACCACTAAATTGTACACTTAAAATGGTTAAGGTGGTACATTTAGTGTTACACATTTTTTATAAAACAAGGAAAAAAAGTTAAATAGGTGAACTGTGTGGCATATGAATTCTAACTCAATAAAGATGTAATTTTTTTAAATCAGTAAGTTTGTTCCTAGTTTTTGTAAAAGAAAGGGAAAAAAGTTTCCTACTGAGATATAAATAATGACAAATTTTTTGAGAGGATAAGGAGGAAAATTTATATGCATAAAAATGTACAAAATCTAGGTGTTTAAAAACTATTTAATATGAATCATTAATATTTTCATTTCACAAGTAATGTCAACCTAACACCCATACATTGAAACACATGCTAGAGTTTCTCCCAGAGGTCAGTCAACAATATCTTCTAACATAAAGGTATTTCAAGCCAATGATGTTTTAACACAGGATTCAAAATCAAAAAAGAACATTTCTAGTACCCCAATATTGCAAATAGTGAAAACAGACAACTTAGAATGGATAACTTAATCCATTCAGTACTTGTAGGAAAGGTTAATTCAGCACTGGTAGGAAATAGGTCTGAATATCACAGATTTTTCCAAAGAAAAAAGACATTTTTCAAATCAGCATGTAACATTGCAAAATCTCATGACAAAAAATTAAATAAATTAAAAAAGGAAGGAAAAGAAAATATCACATAAGAGATGAAATGGCTGAAGATGAAAGGACCTTTGCTGTTGAAACTAAAAGCTAAATTTTAGCCAAGTATATTTACAACATGAACAAGCACAGAGAGCTACCAGTGTTCACAATTTGAGGCAGGACAAAGTGGCAGTGATCTTTCTGACAAATAAATTGCTTGAAATATTGCATGACTTGCTACACAACACCCTTATTACTTTCAATTTCCAAGTGCAACCAAAAGATGGGTCCAATTATGACATCAATACAAGCTTTCTTTCAGAATGGAATGAAAGAACAGTAAATCCCAGTGGCCACGGGAGTTCTGCAGCAGCGATGATGTCATATATAAAAATAGACATCCTCTAACAGAAGCTGAAACTTGTGTAAACAGCATGCTGCACACTATTCTCAACCACCTTGCATGCATGAATTTGCAATGCCTGCTGTTAATAGCGCGAGATAAATCACTTCATGTTTTACACCATTTCCTGATTTACATTTCAACTTCTAAACAGACTCGATAGGGTAATTTCTCAATCTGTATAAATTAAATCAACATAAATACCTGATTATAACTGCAAGAAAGAGAAACGGTCCCCCCAAAGCAAGGAGACTGAGACCACCGCAGCAGCTTTCAGAGCTGCATTTTGCCAGGAATGCAGTGCATACGGCACAGGGCTGTTATGTCCACTATTGTTCAGAGACCTTTCCACAGGGAGCTTTCTGCAGGGTTTTAAAATGCAACATGATCCAGGTGAGGAGGGGTGAGTAAACCGGCTGAAAATAAGCATGAAAAACAAAGGGTACTCTGGACACTTCTCTTTAAAAAAGTCTTTGAAGTAAATGTAAAATATAAGGCATGCACACAGCAAATAATATCTACTAGAATGAATGGGTTGTTGTTTTTTTTTTTGTGGGAGTGTATCTATCACTCCTCTCTAACAGTCCATGCACATCCCCTCTTTTCAATCTTCACTCCCCAATTCTGTTTTCACATTTACTTTTATTGGGCTTTTGGGGATGAAAGAAGAGTTTCCTTTGAGCCAAGATAGTAAGGCCATTCAAGAAGCCATACCTGATTCCTCAAGAAGCCTGCTTTTTGAGCCTGCACAGTATCTGAATTCCCTTCAATTTTAGCTGCCCATTGATTTATCTGTATTCTGTGTGAGACTGTAAAGTCAATGAGGGCAGACTCTGTCTGTCCTGTATACCTTTATGGCCATGGAGTCTGGCACAACCTTGAAATAAGGTGAATATTTATTAAATATTCATTAAATGAATAAAAATATATAAATGAAAATACTAACTGAGCTTTCCTCTGTATGATACAAGAAATACAACACACAAATTTTCTGAAACTCCATCCTACTGTAATTCAGAGGTATTGATGACTAAATTGAAAACAAAGTCTTTAGATTCAATTAAGCAAACAAACACTCGATGAAAGATGCAGAATAAAACTACTCAAATAATTAAGAAGTTTTCCTATACTTGAATAATTTCTTTATATGGATATAAACAAATGGTGAATATCATCATATGAACAAATTTGTCAAGTGAGATATGAACTGATTGTTAGAAGTTAAAATCCTAAGACCTAGATATTCCAGGAAATTTAGTAGATACACAAGTCACTGGTACACAACACATGTTCTTACTGAAAGTAGCATGTATTGGCTTAAAGTAGGAAGACCTCAGTAAGAAATTAAATAAGTGACAAAGCAAAGCCATGACATGAGGGAAAATATTGTCTATTTCTAACACAACAACAGCTCCAGTCAAAAAGTCTAGAGTCAAATAAACGTGCACAATCACACGAACACTGTAATTTTTTCATGTTTCAATATCTGCTGTATTATAATTAATCTACCAGGAAGTCCTTACCTGAAGATGAAACCAACTTAACTCTTATCACTTAAAAAAAATCTACTTCAGAGATATATAAGATAAATATAATCTAGGAATGATTCTATAACCATTAGAAGAAATAGGACTTGTCTTATTATGAAGAATGAGCTTATTAAAAATAGGACTCATTTTTATAAGGTTTATTACATTGGTGCTACATGTTAAAGATACTGTCTTATCACTGACTATAATAAAAAATTAGTCCCATAATGTTTTATAATATTACATTGTATTCAACTTAGATTATATTAATTTTATGAAGTATTGTTATTACTTTTGTATACTTGCACTAAGAACTTTAAAATAAGCCTAATCTGCTGAAAAATTCAATATATAATTATTAAACAGTACCTTGAAGAATATATTCCCACTGTAGAAAAGGATTACTAACAGAACTTGTGGGAGATACTTATTTCTATAACTGATAAGTGAAAGTCACTCAGTCATGTCTGACTCTTTTGAGCTCTGTATAGCCTCTAGTACTCTCCAGGTCAGAATACTGGAGTGGGTAGCTGCTCCCTTCTCCAAAGAATCTTCCCAACCCAGGGGTAGAACCCAGGTCTCCCACATTGCAGGCAGATTCTTTAACCAGCTGAGCCATTGGGGAAGCCCAAGAATACTGGAGTGGGTTGCCTATCCCTTTTTCCAGTGGATCTTCCTGATCCAGGAATTGAACCAGGGTCTCCTGCATTGCAGGAGGATTCTTTACCAGCTGAGGTACTAAGGAAGCCTGAAAGCTATGACCAATGGGTTCTCGTTATTTCAAAAATTTTTCTTGATCAAGACTTTGTAAGTTTCATGTTATATTGTGTTTGAATCCTAACTCAAATTAGTATGAAATAAAGCCACATTTTGGGAGTTAAGTAGGAGTGGTGGTGGGAAGTCAATAAGAACCTCAAAGTGTGGAGAGCATCTAATTATGCAACCAGCCCAGGAAGGCTGCAAAGGTAGGAACCATCATACGTACCAGATGGTACATATAAACCCCACACTGTAGACAGGACAAGCTTTCTTTACTCTTCAGTCTAATATCTCTGTATAATATATATTTGTTTTAATAAAATAAAACATAAGAATGCATTTAAGAACCTGTGGGCTTCCCTGGTGGTCCAGTGGTTAAGAATCTGCCTGCCAATGTAGGGGACATGGGTTCGATCCCTGGTCCAGAAAGACCCTTCATGCCGTGGGGCAACTAAGCCTATGAGTTGCAACTATGCCCATGAGCCACAACTATTGAAGCCTGTGGGGCCTACAGTCCAGGCACCACGACAAAGAGTAGCCCCTGCTCCCTGCAACTAGAGAAAGCCCATACAGCAACAAAGACCTAGTGCAACCATAAATAAATAAATCTTAAAAAATAAAAAGAATCTGTAATATCTATCCATCTATCTAATTCAAAGATCATTATCTTAATATTTTCATACACCAATAACTATGGACTTGCATGACAATGAGATGTCAGTGTGGGTGCATCCATTGTCAAAAATACACGCTGCATTCAGAGAGCCTATACTAAGTGTAAGAACACGCACATGATAAGAACCCTGAACCCCATGATCAAACAGACAGATCAACAGCCCCCATCAGCAGTATAATATCTCCATATAAGTTCTGCTCTTTCCAAACTAGGAAGAGGACAGAGTTGTTCTTTTTCGTTTTTTCTGCTTTAAAAAAAATAAGAGGAATAAAAGATGACAAAACAGGCATGTGCCAGCTTCCCAATCCCTGCAGTCAGGTAAAAGTAACAGGGTCCTTCCACCTTTTAGGGGCTTCCCAGGAAATGGCAACCCACTCCAGATTCTTGCCTAGAGAATTTCATGGACAGAGAAGTCTGGTGGGCTACAGTCCATAGGGTCGCAAAGAGTAGGACACAGCTGACCATGCACTCATATCTGCCTTTTAAGTCCTTCTTTCCACTTCTCCTCTCCATTTTTATTATGGAACTCAGATTTTCTTACCCACCCAACTTCTAAAATAAATTACCCATGACTGCAGAAAGATCTGTAATTAGGGGTAAAATAAACAGGTTTCCCCATCCTATTCTGAACCTGTTGACAAGGTAACTTGCCCAAAGTTCCAAATCAGCCCAGAAATGACCCCAATTTTCCAGCCTCTGACAAGAATTTTATCCATGACCTGCCCCTCTACCACCTTTATCCACAAGAAGACTGAAAATTCATGTCACATCCTATTTTCTGGCATTCTTAAATACAGCTTCAACTCATCAAAATGTAAGAAAATGCTAATGAAAGCCATCTCCAATCTTGCCTTCTCACTGCATTTTAAAATGCTTATTTTCTGCAAGTCTCATACACTTGCCTTGAAAAAGTGACCTGAAAACACTCTACATGGACTATATGAGTATTCCTGTTACTGAAGAAAATTATTATAATCTGTCAAACTGTTGTGACACATCTACGTTTAAAAAGTGTACATAAGGTATACATTGTAATTTAGTGCACATTTTCAATTAAATCCCTAATTCTAAATGAGAATTAGACTAACTGGTAATTTCTCATATTATCAATGAAAAAGAAGAGGATTAATTACATTTTAAAATAGTATCTTTTAAAATAGTAAAGTTACATACTTTTAAGTATATACCAGACAAAAGCTCAAAACACAGGCTCAATGAAAAAAAAAAGTATATAATTTCATCAAAATTTTATCAAATTTAAAAACTGTCATTTTTTAAGATTTACCACATCACTGAAAAATTAGCAGTGCTTCTAAAACACAGAGCAATCATGTCACCTGTGCCATTTTAATATGCATCTTCTTACACAGAATGTAAAGTAACAACCTCATTTTAATTTGAAAGTTATACAAATATTTTATGCTTTTAGGTGAGGTTACTATAGTACCCAAAGACATTATAATGACAGTAGCCCTCTTCTAATGTGAATTAAATTATCCATGATCTTTTTCCTGGGCAATAAGAAAACACAACCATAAAACGTTTTTAGAGAGAAATCAGTTTTTCTTCCCTGACTCCAAATTCCCTGATAACCCCAAAGTTGAGAGAAAATTTCAAATGAGTAATACTGAAAATGTAAATTAGTTATGTACTGGCATGAAAGAAATGAGCAAACAAATTACTACAGGACTCAATTAAAACATAGATAGAATGAAATAAAAGCATGAAATCTGGTTAAAAATCAAGCACAAATAAGAAAATACAAGTGGATTTTAAATTCTTATTTCCTTTTTGACTAAGCCGTTATTCTGACTAAAATTTTACCAGTGGTTTCACAAAATGCTCTTACATTGGGATTTCTGAAATTTAAAGCTTTCACCTATAGCCTTTAATATGTAAATGTCTAATGGATTTGCCATAAAACTTTCACACAAAAAGCAATGAAACATCCATGATGTCTATCAGCCTTTCTTTCTTCATTTCTTTAAGCACAAAGCAGGTTAGTTAAGAATAATGCTCCACTCATTCTTAAAACTATGTAGGCTGCAGTTTTATTCTTCCTTCAAACAAAGTGGGCAATTTATCCCTATGTCTGCATAAATAAAGCAGCCTGTGACATCACTTAAACCACTGATAGTTTCAAAGTTGTAAGAGATTTTACTAAATCAGGGCAAAATACAAAAGGACAAGACCAAGCAAAACACGTCAATATTATAAACTTGTTAGTTACCATGCAAACTCACAAATGAACTGAGATTAGTATTAGGAGACCACACAAATTACAATACCTGAGATTTAGTGCATTCCTTTGAGCCAAAATGAAATGAGTGCCATAGAAGAGGAAAGGAAAAGATGACATTATCAGACATGCTACAGTACATCTGCCAAAATGAAGATCATGTTAAATCAGGTTAAGAATGACCAACAGCATTGACTACATGTATGATGTCCTTATGTTCCTTAGCCATGCACCTGCAATGCACCTGCAACCATTGAGATCATCGGTGATGGAGGACCATGCACCTTTTCAAAAAAATTTCCACCCTGGTTCCTACCCTAGTTCTTTCAAAAGGAGCATTTCTGCTCAGAATAAGCAAAGGTGACTTAGGGCTAATGAAGAATAATGATCTTCTTTACTTAATTCTTTATACCCTGAGGTACCAAAAATTCAAAACAAAATGTTGTTGTTCATATGTTAAAATCTTATACTTAGATAAAATAATAATATATGAATAAAACACAATTTGCATGAAAAGATGCAATATTTTGGGATTCAATATTTTCAGTTATGACTCTGTTGTTGCCCATCTGAACTCATTTAGGAAAATTAACACGTCACATATATTAATAAACTGATGCCTGATCCATCATTAAGCAAGTTAAATTTTTCACCGTGGTACTAAATTTTCTGGTCTGTTGACCAGATAAAACATTTTTTTAAACCACTAAAAAAAATAAGTAATCTTGTTAAAAAGTACACATTTTTTTTAAAAAACTCAGATTAAAAAAACAGAAGTCATGTACGGGAGGTGAGTAAAGAATTCCATAAAGGGGGAAAACGCAGGGATAGGAGAAATAACTATAAAGTGACCCTCCCAAGTTAAGTGAGAGGAATATGTAACTATAAAATCATACCAATCAGCCTTAAAACGAAATTTTTAGTAACTCACATTGCTGCTAAATATCTTAGCATAGAATATGATTTGGAAAAATTAATTCCAAAGCAGAAAGAGTATTAACAGTATGAGTAGTCTGTACTATTAATGTGTATAACTATTTTTAATCCATATTTCCTTATTCCATGATACTATATCAACACTAAAAATACTACCTTCTTTTATAGACAATAGTAACAAAAAACCTTTCATAGGTTAAAAAAAAAAAGAAAATACTAAGTCTCTCCAAAAGGCAAACAAAGCTGGCTTTATGATGAGCAAAAGCAACCCTTCCAAAGGAGCTCAATGAAATGATTCAACTATGAAATTCATGTTAAATTAAAATCGTGCATGGGCAGCAAGAGGAGTAGGCAGATAGCTGGTGGTCAAAACTGCTTAAATATTCAAATACAAAGAGCTCTCAGAGACAGAACACATGAAGTGTGGGTATAAAATACATCACTTCAAGTTCCCAGAAAATTAAGTACATAATTTTACATCTATATATATTTTCCCATGTGTTTTACATTTATACTTATTTGCAAAAGAATGAGGCTAGGTAAAGAAAAAACAAATGAGAAATTATAAAATAGCTGTGAATTATCTACTTTTATTTTTTCATATTTCCATTTTAAAATTAATTTCAAAAATGAGTACTCGTTTAATGGTATTGTAAGTATAGATAAGCCATCTTTGACCTAATTATGATGTGTAAGAATTCAAGTTACTTTTTTCCTTGAAAATAGAAATCCTCAAATATATTTGCCACAATTTTGTATGGGCCCCCAGAGGACATGGACACAGTGCACCCAAGCAGAGAGAGAGGATTCAGAAACGCAGTCTCCCACGCTGACTACGCTGGGGTCTTGTATAAATCGCTCATTATCTTTGCCTCGGTTTCCTCAAACATAAAAAGTAGCTTATTAACCTAACATGTATAAAATAAATGACAATTAAGTGGGTGAAACCATTGAAGAGAACCTCTGAACCTATTAGAAATGCTTCAGATCATCTTTACACTGGAATTTAAAGCAGCAACCTTTCAAATTAAGCTCTCAGGTCATCATATTAAACAAATTAAACAATTTAAACAAACAAAAAAATTCTCAGATAATATTCACACAATGGTATGAAAAGCTGCGAGAATAAGCAAATTTTAGCTATCTAACTTTTGAATAAAAAAATAAGTATGATACTAGTTATTGGGAATGGGGAGGGAGATGACAAAATTTTACATTAAGGTAAGAAAAAGTATCCCAGTTACAATTGTACATGCTGATCACAAAGCTAATCCTGAGAGCATTTTAAGAAATAAAAGGCTAAACAACTTCTTTTGACAACGTATTTCAAGGTTCCTTTAACTAGTCATATTATGTGTGTTTCCAGAAAAATCTGCACTTTGGACAAGTAAAACCACAAAAAGAAATTAATGGTCAAAAATAGAAAATTCACATCTTTTCACAAAACTCTCGGCAAAAAATTATAAAGATAAAAACAATTATTATACTTATATAACTTACCGTATGATAGCCTCTAGGCAAAGGTGGTTTGCCCACAGGATAAGGATCCACAGTGTCAATAATAGTTTGTCTTTCCCCTTTCTGGTTGATTTTTCTAAATCTCCTTCGAGACTGTCGATGAGAAGCTTGACGCTGAAAATATTCTTCATTTTCATCCATATAGTCTACCTGAAATAAAATCCCCCAAAATTTCATTTCCTCAAACACCACGTTCCATATTAAGATTAGATGCAGAATAAAACTTACGGGTAGTCCACATTCATTCATTGTGCAAAGACATTTGTAGACAAACTATCTTGACAGACTTCAACCTCTTTTGAGCTTCTCTGGAACTAATTGCTTTTGAGTAACTTGTCTTTATAAGAGAGGCATTTTCAGTTCCACTTAGGACAATATGGTTAACTCCTGAATTTCCTGTAGTTTCAAAGGGTAGGATATTTTCAGTAGTCTTTGACCTGATTTATTAGTGAAAGATCTCAAAGGATACATCACCACGTATTATGAAAGCAACAGCTCCATTGTCTTAACTAAACCACAAAAACTCTGATGGAGTTAATCTGGTTTTTGCCTTAAAAAAAAAAAAAAAAAAAAAATTCCTAATGACTCAGACACGACTACTAGCAGAATGACTTTGGTAGATTACTTAAGGGTTTTTCTTCCTACTTTCATTCTATGAATTCAGTTTCTTGTTTTTATAAATAGCATTATTTTCAAAAAACAATTTCCTCATTTTAAACATTTAGAAAGTGATGAATGGACTAACAGAAGAAAAGTTACATTTGGCTAATCCTCATCATGCTTACATAAGGAAAATGGATTGCTCACAGAAAGAAGTATATTTAGATTCTCATATGGTTCTCACACTGGCAAACTTAGTAGTTGGTAATATGGACAAGTACAAAATCCTCAAGGAATTCTACAGATCAAAAATCCTTCAGATAAACACAAAATAGCAGTAACAGAGACCAGATTCTTGAGGAAATACTAAAACACTTTTTAAGACCCATGGCTGGAGAGTCTAACATATCTGCCTATACTCTTCCAATCCTAAATCTTTTCTCACCACCATGCCACATTTTTACTTAACAGTAAATTTTGTGAAACTTCACCAAAAGTTTCCACTGGCTTTCTGAGGAAGTTCCCATCTCTCTCTCCTCCATCATGGGGGAAAAAACCTACCTCTCATATGAAAACAGATGTATTTACCAAATACTTTATTACACGTGAATAAAAAACTCCCATCATCATCTATTTTAGGACATCATTTATTGACAAAGTTTACCCTCCCAGATGGGTGGGTGCTGGATGGGAAACATAATGCACTACAAATCAACTGAAGTCTCTAGTGAGTGCTCTCTCCAATTTTATTTTTGTGGCTGATTTTTTAAAGGGGTACATATTGTCCTATCTTTAAATCATGTTTATATATTAAGAATGTGACAAGCTTTTTTTTAAAAAAAGCATCAATAAAAATATGTTGCTAATATCTCTTTTAACATTATTTTTTGCATATATCTTATCTCAGCATATTTTTAAAAAATCACACAGTTAAAAAGAGAGATTAAAAATCTCAACAGAATGTTTAACCAGCATAAAATTCCCCCAAATTTCTTTCAATTAATTAAAGGAAATGAAGTTATTTCCTTATATTAATTGTTGCCTGAATATGTATCACTGTGACTCATTTAAAGTATCTCATTCCAGCCAATATTTGGAGATCTAAAACTCTACACTTTCTCCCCAAGTTTCAATTAAATGGCATTTTCACAGATTTATAAAGTTCAAACACCGAATACGTAGGTGCTTGCCTTCCTTTAAATTTTCTTTTTCACTTAACGAATCCCATAAATAATTATAATGATTATGTACTCAAACTCAAAAGTTATGAAATAAATATATCTAAAGTTATAAAATATATAATACACTATTATATACAGTTTGTGAAAATGCTTTCATTTCCTAACTTTTTTCAGGGGGAAAAAGTCTTTACAGAAGTTTTCTTACCACAATCATTTCAGAAGGCTCTAACACAATGCATTCACAGCCACGCCTAAAGCTTCCTGCAGAACGCTTGCCAAAACTAGAAAGAAAAAAAAGATTTAAGAAATACAAATTGTGAATTTAGGCTAACCCTTCAGATGAATAAAAATAAGAAACAAAGCAACTACCAGAAAATGCACATTGAAGAAAGAGAAACTATCTCAAACCATTATTTAAACAGAATGACAAGGAACCATTCAAATTTTTAAATCTCAAACATATTTTTCTGTAAAAATTACAAAATAGTCTTTTTGAATTCATAATGTAAGTACTGAAGAATCACTGTGAATGTGTTTTGTGTTAGCTGTTTTAGTTCACTCCCAGTTAAGTGAAGATTTAGAATATCCTAACAGGGGTAGGACCACTGAGGAGTTGCTAACTATCTAGCCATGTAATAACCAAAGGAAAAGACTGGGTGCCAAGGGAATTTTACAAAGTTAAGGATTGTGGCCTCTATTTCCTTATACACAGTTTCTAGCTGTTTATCATTTCAAAGATGAAGCAACGTAGGAAGGCAAGAGTTCCTAAATAATTGGAGTTGAGACCACTTATCAACTCTATAAAACTAAGCTTTCCAAATAAAAAGTATAACAATAGCAAATACAGAGAAACAGGAGACATAAGTCATTGCAGCCTACACTGGTATGGTTTTTATCAAAAGTAGTTAGAACACATTTCAATTTTATATCCTAGAGTTACTAAGAACTTATAAAAAGAATCTTACAAAGTGAATCTCAAATAAAAAGCTGACATACGGAAATAAGCAAAGGAACAAACTTGTTTTAATTCCAAAATTGGGATCCTAAGGAAAACTACAAAATGTATATATCTACACAGTCTATGAAACAAGTAGTAGTAACACAATTAAATAGAGAAGGAATTGGCAACCCACTCCAGTCTTCTGGCTTGGGAAACCTCATGTACTCCACTAGGAGTCTAGTGGGCTCCAGTCTACGGAGTAACGAAAGGCTGGACACAACTCAGCAACTAAACAACAACAGGCGTGGGAACTGGATCAATGGCAAACCACAACAACATACAAAGTACAAAATGCATATAATTCTCTCCTATAACCTAACTCGCTTAGGTTAAACATTTCTTTCACTTAAAAATGTATTTTTCTAAATTTTCATATCTACTTATTCTAAAATCAGCTTAAGGAACAGGTATTCAACTCAGGAGTTTCAATTACCAAGTGATTTGAGTAGACATGCACTCTTAAAAGCCCTTTTTCTCCTGAACACTGTACTAGTGACCTCAGACAGGGTACCTTGCCTTATCTATGGAAATATCCACCTAACACTAGAGCAGATTCATTCTCTCTGACATAGATATATGCCAACTAGAGCCACAAGGAGTTCTAAGTAGTCATGACTTGTTCTGCTAACATACTACCTACCCCTGCCATTCACTACTCAAAAATTCTCTCTTCCTTCTAGTCAACATTTTAATAACTTTAATTTTGGGGGGCGGAGGAGGAGAATGTGCAGTGAGGTATGTGGGACCTTAGCTCCCAACGATGAAGGATCAAACCTGTGCCCCCTACAGTGGAAGCACAGAATTTTAACCACTGGACTGCCAGGGAAGTCACAGTAACCATGTTTAATAATCTACCTTTGAGAAAAATATGAGAAAATAACTCTACCAAAAAATCATTTTACAGAGCATTTTCCCCCCAAGTAAATTAGGTATTCGAGTGGCTCCTATGAAAATTTCCACAGGAAATTCATAACTTTCTTGGTGTCACGGTAGTACAGAATGCTTCACATATTAGAACACAACTTGGGTTAGGGAAAATAGTTATGTTTGGGCTTTCCAGGTGGAGCTAGTGGTAAAGAACCGCCTGCCAATGCAGGAGACTTAAGAGACACGGGTTCGATCCCTGTGTTGGGAAGACCCTCTAGAGGAGGGCATGGCTACCCACTCCAGTTCCTGCCTGGAGAATCCCATGGACAGAGGAACCTAGCAGGCTACAGTCCACAGGGTTGCACAGAGTCAGAGACAACTAAAGTGACTAAGCTTGCTTGCTCACTCGAGGAAGAAAACAGGTCAGTCAACATTCTCACTCTAACAGCTTGTGACCTCCAGCAAACCAGGTTGACTATCCTCACAGTCTAAACTACACCCATTTCTAAGGTTATCAGTGAGACTAGGCCATCACTTAAGTCATTTCCTGCTCCAAAATTCTGTTTCTATGGAAATCAAAGAGTCATACTTAGCATATCTGAGAAATCCTTTTAAAATATTCACACATACACATTCTCATAAGCATACAAATATTAAAGTGCTTTTTTTAAGCTGAAAAAAATAGGAAAACTATAACTATCTTATCCTCTTTGTCATGTTATTTCACATGTAATTAAAATGACCTAAAATTGTAAATATTCTTCTCTTAGTTTAACAATTAAATACCACTAAAATTACAGATAATCCTCAACACACACAAAAATTTGGAAATAGTGTGGAGATTCCTTAAAAAATTGCAAATAGACCTGCCTTATGATCCAGCGATCCCACTGCTGGGCATACACACCGAGGAAACCAGAATTGAAAGAGACACGTGTACCCCAATGTTCATCGCGGCACTGTTTGTAATAGCCAGGACATGGAAGCAACCTAGATGTCCATCAGCAGATGAATGGATAAGAAAGCTGTGGTACATATACACAATGGAGTATTATTCAGCTATTAAAAAGAATACATTTGAATCAGTTTTAATGAGGTGGATGACGCTGGAGCCGATTATACAGAGTGAAGTAAGCCAGAAAGAAAAACATCAATACAGTATACTTACACATATATATGGAATTTAGAATGATGGTAATGATAAACCTGTACGCAAGACAGCAAAAGAGACACAGTTGTATAGAATGGCCTTTTGGACTCTGTGGGAGAGGGAGAGGGTGGGATGGGTTGGCAGAGTGGCA
>SJXQ01009175.1:228014-251531 GCA_006408695.1 Aepyceros melampus
AAAAAAATAAAAAAATAAAAAAATAAAATTAAAAAAAAAAAACAATTAAATACCACTAAAATTACAGATAATCCTCAACACACACAAAAATTTGCTTCTAGCTTTTAAAACTACTTACTTATAATTTAATTTTTTTACAGTGATGCTTATAATTTAATGATACACTACAAATTAAGAAATAATCTCAATATATTAGCAAAGTATGTAGTAGGTTTCAAGTTATCATTGCCCATTTAATCCTATTTTAGGACTGGGTAAAAACATATGTTGCATGCTTAAAGTTTATTACTAAATAAAACAGCATTAAAATCCAAAGAAAATTATATGACTCTAAGCTTTTCTCCTATTTTATTAAATTATAGAACCAGACAAGTGTCACAAAAGTAATGATAGAATGGTTTTCTTTTTTGAAAATTTCATGTAGTAAAAAACAAAAACAAATGTATGTAATGTGTACAATTTTCATATGACTAAATAAAAAATAAAAACTGTAAGAACTGAGGCTTCCCTGGAGGCTTAGTGGTAAAGAATCTGCCAGCCAAAGCATGATCCTTGATCAGGAAGATCCCACGTGCCATGGAGTATCTCAGTACGCCCATGCGCCACCACTATGGAGCCTGTGCTCTAGAGCTTGGGAGCCACAGCTGCTGAGCCCAAGTGCTGCAGCTACTGAAGCTCGCATGCCCTAGAGCCCACACTCTGCAACAAGAGAAGCCACCGCAATGAGAAGCCCGCACACGCACCTACAGAGCGCCCCCACTCTGCAGCTAGAGAAAGTCTATGCAGCAACAAAGACCCAGTGCAGCCAAAAATATAAATTATTTTTTTTTAAACTGCTAGAACTGAGTTGCTTATAAATTTTAGCAATAAAAGTAGTAACATCCATATGACTAAACTATTGCTAAGTCACTTCAGTCGTGTCCAACTCTGTGCGACCCCATAGACGGTAGCCCACCAGGCTCCCCCGTCCCTGGGATTCTCCAGGCAAGAACATTGGAGTGGGTTGCCATTTCCTTCTCCAAGCATGAAAGCGAAAGGTGAAAGGGAAGTCGCTCAGTCAGGTCCGACTTAGTGGCCCCATGGACTGAAGCCTACCAGGCCCCTCCATCCATGGGATTTTCCAGGCAAGAGTACTGGAGTGGGGTGCCGAACTACATGGTATTTATTTTATGCCTAATTCTTATACCACCAACTCCCCACTTCAGAATTAAGGCTGTTAATCCTCTTACCAATTAGCTACTAGTTCAACAGAACTTTATGGCTGAGGTGACACTCACATATTTAGTTGCACTAACACTATTACTTCGGAGAAGGCCATGGCACCCCACTCCAGTACTCTTGACTAAAAAATCCCATGGACGGAGGAGCCTGGTGGGCTGCAGTCCATGGGGTCACTAAGAGTCAGACACAACTGAGCGACTTCACTTTCACTTTTCACTTCCATGCTTTGGAGAAGGAAATGGCACCCACTCCAGTGTTCTTGCCTGGAGAATCCCAGGGACGGAGGAGCCTGGTGGGCTGCTGTCTATGGGGTCACACAGAGTCGGACACAACTGAAGTGACTTAGCAGCAGCAGCAACACTATTACTTTAGGGATGAAAAGTCTGCATCCCCTAAAATGTGCTAAAAAAAAAAACCCCACACATTTCTACACCTTTTACAAAGTGAGCTGTGCTAAAATCTAATGAAACTCTTTTGGAGCCACAAAAGACTCAAGTTCTACTGACTGTCACAAAGATGTAGACCATAGGAGAAATAATAGACTCCCATCAGATTAATTCTTTGACTACATTGAGGGGAAAAAGGCAAACACACAGAGAACACACTCTACCAAGGGAGAATAAATTACATCACTTATCCAAAAATTTACTGTTTCAAACACAGTCAAGAATCCAAAAGGAAAGAGTGGCCTCAAAAAAGACAAAGCATAGGGAATTCCCTGCTTGTCTAGCGGTTAAGACTGGGCTTTCATTACTGAGGGTGCAGGTTAGGTCCTTGGTTGGAGAGCTACAATCCCACAAGCTGAGTAATGTAGCAAAAAAAAAAAAAAAACAAACACAAAAACCAGGGAGAGAGAGACAGACAGGTATAGTTCATGAATGCATTCACTGGGCTAATGCAAGGCCTTTTGGCTCCACTGCAGAGAAGAGTTACTCTTAGCTTACAGTCCAAGAGCTATAAGATAGGAATGAAATATGTCAACTATAAACCCATTAAGCCACAAAATACTTCTGCTTCTATGACTCAAAAAATATATGCACAAAAGAAAGTAAGCACCATTATTTACTAAGTTTTGATCAAGTTCTATATAAATAAACTTTTAAAAATATGATACTGGAAAACTTAAGTATAGAGATTAAAAAAAAAAGTGAGGGAGGGGGAAATTCCCTGGTGGTCCAGTGGTTGGGACTCTTGTGTTTTCCAGGCCCTGGTTTGATCCCTGTCAAGGAACTAAGATCCTTTAAGCCGCATGGCACAGCCAAAAAAAAAAGAAAAAAGAAAACCAGATAGAGACATATAGGAGACAAAAACACCCACAGAAAATACTAAGATAAATTCATTTAAATATTTAGATGACTTAGTAGAAAGAATTGGACAGAATCTTCAGGTTTGCAAATGACACAGACATTTAGATAGTACAGCACAAAACAAAGCTAGTAAGAATAAAGTACAAGACATTTTTATAAAGTTTTATGTGCATGTAAAACAGCAGTAAGGACCCAATCTGCACAAGGAAATACTCTATCTGAAAAGTGATCAAATAGACACAGTATGTAAGATCAAACAACAAAAGGTTCTCAGGTTTCAGTTAGAAGTCAAATGAAAACTAGAAGTCTTTCAAGTCATCAGCACAGCAAACTGCACACATAACAAATAACAAATAATAAATGAAGCTCCACCTCAAAAGGAAAGACACACTAGGAAAAATAAAACCTGAAAATTACCATACATACCATCATAGAAAACCACGTAAATCTACAACAGAGCACTGGGCTAGAAAAGTTTCTAAGGGGAAAACCACAGAGCTGAAAAGTTTCCAATGAAAAATTTAAGGACAACCAAAGGATTCCTGTAAAACTAGAGACATAAATTAAAAGAATATTTCATTCAGTCTTATTAACAGCAGCTGAAAGCTGGTATTATTTAGATTGCTAAAATCATGACTTAAGGAAATTTAGAAATGATACAGATTAAATAAGAACTTGGTTAATTTTAAAAGTACAGCTATAATCCCTGGCTTCCCTGGTGGCTCAAATGGCAAAGAATCATCCTGCAATGTGGGAGACCTGGGTTCAGTCCCTGGGTTGGGAAGATCCCCTGGAGAATGGAACAGCTACCAACTCTTGCCTGGAGAATTCCATGGATAGAGGAGCCTGGTGGGCTACAGTCCATGGGTGTCAAGGAGTCAGACACAACTGAGTGACTTGCACTTCACTTCACTTCACAATCTCTGAGGGCTTTAAGAAAGTCAGAAATAGAAAGACTGTTCCAAAGTCATTTGATTAAATTCTCCTCCAAATGTTCCTTGGTGCAACTGTCAGAAATGAAGTTACTCCTATCAAACGCAATCTTTTTTGTTTTTGAGTCTTATAATTAAGGCTTTCTTAAATAACAATGCAAAGAAACAGAGGAAAACAATAGAATGAGAAAGACTAGCAATAGCTTCAAAAAACTGGAGATACCAAGGGTAACATTTCATGCAAGGATGTGCTCCATAAAGGGCAAAAATGACCTAACAGAAGAAAAAGAGATTAGAAAGAGGTGGCACAAATACACAAAAGAGCTATACTAAAAAGGTCTAAATGAGCCAGATAACCACAATAATGTTGTCACTCAACTAGAGTCAGACATCCTGGAGTGTGAAGTCAAGTGGGCCTTAGGAAGCATTACTATGAACACAGCTAGTGGAGGTGATGAACTTCCAGCTGAGCTATTTCAAATCCTAAAAGATGGTGCTGTTATAGTGCTGCACTCAATATGCCAGCAAATTTGGAAAACAGCAGTGGCCACAGGCCTGAAAAAGATCAGTTTTCATTCCAATTCCAAAGAAGGGCAATGCCAAAGAATGTTCAAACTACCATACAGTTCGCTTATTTCACGTTAGCATGGTTAGGCTCAAAATCCTTCAAGTTATACTTCAATAGTACGTGAACCAACAACTTCCAGATGTACAAACTGGGTTTAGAAAAGGCAGAGGAACCAGAGATCAAATTGCCAACATTCATTGGATAATGGAGAAAGCAAGGGAATTCCAGAAAAAACATGTACATCTGCTTCACTGACTACACTAAAGCTTTTGACGGTGTGGAAAATTCTTAAAGAGACAGAGTACCAGACCACCTTACCTGTCTCCTGAGAAACCTGTATGCAGGTCAAGAAGCAATAGCTAAAACCAGACATGGAACAGTGGACCAATTCAAAATTGGGAAAGGAACACAACAAGGCTGTATAATGTCACCCAGCTTATTTCACTTACATGCAGAATCCATCATGTGAAATGCCAGGCTGGATGACTCACAAGCTAGAATCAAGATTGCCAGGGGAAATATCAACTACCTCAGATATGTAGATGATACCACCTTAATGACAGAAAGTGAAGAGGAACTAAGACATAGTAAGCCCTTACTGACTTGAGATTTAGAGTCCAGGGGATGATATAATGGAAAGAGAGCTGTTATTGTAGTTGAGAATATTGTTTCTCAATACACTCTACTACCAGTTAGCTGTGTGATCTTGGGCAAGTCACTTCATCTCTCTGGGCCTTGGATAAGTATATTAAGTAATAATGAAGAGTGAAAAAGCTGCCTTGAAACTCAACATTCAAAACACTAAGATCATGGCATCTAGTACCATCCTTTCATGGCAAACAGAAGGGGGAAAAGTGGAAACAGAGACAGATTTTATTTTCTTGGGCTCCAAAACCACTATAGACAGTGACTGCGGCCATGAAATTAAAAGACACTTGCTCCTTGGAAGGAAAGCTATGGCAAACCTAGACAGCACATTAAAAAGCAGACACATCACTTTGCTGACAAAAGTCTATATAGTTAAAGCTATGGATTTTCCAGTAGTCATGTAGAGGTGTGAGAGTTGGACCATAAAGAAGGCTAGCACTGAAGAACTGACGCTTTCAAAATGTGGTACTAGAGAAGACTCTTGAGAGTCCCTTGGACTGCAAGGAGATCAAACCAGTCAATCCTAAAGGAAATCAACCCTGAATATTCATTGGAAGGATTCATGCTGAAGCTCCAATACTTTGGCCACCTCATGCAAAGAGCCAACTCATTAGAAAAGAGCCTGATGCTGGGAAAGACTGAAGGCAAAAGATGGAGGCAATGGAGGATGAGATGGTTAGATATCTTCACCAATTCAATGGACATGACTTTGAGAAAACTCTGGGAGATAGTGGAGGACAGAGGAGTCTGGTATGCTGCAGTCTATGGGGTTGCAAAGAGTTGGACATGACTTAGGAACTGAACAACAAAGAGACTACACAAAGTGGCCCAAATTCAATGGAATCCCATCAAAATCCTCCCCAAAATGTTTTTTTGCAGAAATGGAAAAAGCAATCTTTACATTCATACAAAAATGCAAGAGGCCCTAATTAGCCAAAACAATCTTGAAAAGCAACAAAGTCAGAGAAAGTATGCTTTTGATTTCAAAACTTACTACAAAGCTGCAAACTACTGGCTTAAGTAGTACACGGAAACAATGAACCTGGACCCCTACATCTCGTGACATACAAAATTAAACTAAAAATGGAACACTAAGTAAGAATGCCAAAAATGATAAAACTCTAAGGGGAAAAAAAAACCAAGGATGAGTCTTCATTACCTTGGATTTGACAACGGACTCAGATATGACATCAAAAGCATCAGCAGCAAAAGGAAAATTAAATAAATTGAACTTCATCGACATTAAAAACTTTGGTTCAAAGGACATTATCAAGAAATGAATAAGACAATCTACAAAACAGGAGAAAATATTTGTAAAGCATGTATCTGAGAAGGGTTTAAGATCCAGAGTACATAATTGCTACAACTCAACAACAAAAGTGAAAGTGAAAGTGAAGTCGCTCAGTCGTGTCCGACTCTGCAACCCCATGGACTGTAGCCTATCAGGCTCCTCTGTCATGGGATTTTCCAGGCAAGAGTGCAGGAGTGGATTGCCATTAAGACAACCCAATTACAAAATAGGCAAAGGACTTTCTGAATAGACTTTTCTCCAAATGGCTGACAAGCACATGAAAAGTTGCTCAACATCCTTAGTTATTATAAAAAAGTAAATCAAAAACACAAGGAGCTACTCACCAAGTTGTCCACTCTCCCCCAGACTGTAGTGTACTACAGCTTTATAAATCTCGGCTATGCTTTCTACAGAAAAATAAATAAATAAAAACACAAAACAGGCTTCCCTGGTGGTCTAACAGTTAAGAATACACCTGCCAATGCAGAGGACACAGGTTCAATCCCTAGTCTGGGAAGATTCAACATGCCTCAAGCAACAAAGCTACTGAAGCCCATGTGCCTAGAGCCCACGCTCAGCAACAAGAGAAATCACTGCAATGAGAAGCCAGACACTCAAACAAAGAGCAGCTCCCACTTGCAACAACTAGACAAAGCCCGAGCACAGCAACAAAGACCCAGACATCCAAAACTAAACAAATCTTACACACACACACCCCACACACAAAACAAAAACTCACAATGAGATACCATTTCACATCCGATACTGCATGTGAATGAGATACTAGAATGGCTATAGTAGTAATTTTTTAAAAAATAGCAAGTGTTGAAGAGAAACTGGAACTTTTGTGGAAATGTAAAATGGTGCCATAACTGTGAAAAAGAGTTTGGGAGTTCCTCCAAAAGTTACACACAGAATTAACAGAAGACCCAGCAATTCCAATCCTGGATAAACATC
Organism: Aepyceros melampus; assembly: GCA_006408695.1. NCBI lineage: Eukaryota > Metazoa > Chordata > Mammalia > Artiodactyla > Bovidae > Aepyceros > Aepyceros melampus. The sequence goes on from SJXQ01009175.1 coordinate 234,939, forward strand.
CAAAAATATTAAAAATACAGACCCAAACATTTGTACACCAGTTTTCACTGCAGCACTCTTTGCAATAACAAAAGGTGAAAAACACCACAAATGTCCATCACCAGATGAGTGGATAAACAAATGTGATATATACAGACAATGGAATATTATCCAGCTATAAAAAGGATTAAAGAGCTCATAAGTGTTACAACATGGATAAGACTTGAAAGCATTATGTTAAGTGCCACAGCAGTCACAAAATGACAAATATTTTAATAAGAGCCCACCTACATGAGGTATCTAGAAAAGGCAAATTCATAAAGACAGAAAATAAAGGAGGTTTCCGGGTGTTTGGGGAATGCCTAACAGTTACAAGTTTCTGTTGGGAGCTATGGAACATAAGTTTTGGAGACAAGTAGTGGTAATTAATTGCACAATACTGTGATTGTAAGTAACACTATTTAAATGATTAAAATGACATATTTCATGTGATACACATGAGCATATCCACAATTTCTTTAAAAATGTATTAGCAGAGAAACTTATCAAGTCTTTTGTTTGTTTTATGGGTTTTGAGTTTTTTGGAAAATTCAGGACTTCAATAAAAAAATAAAGTAGTAACTCCACTTTGCCCAAAAAAGAACCCATGTTAGGGGCAAAGGAAGTTAAGTCTGATGACTGAACTACAGCACTGATTAACTTGGAATCGATCTCTTTTCTATACTAAAGTCCGCAATTAAGTGATAGAGGTATGGGTGAAAGAACTAGGAAGATATGAAGACATGGTAAACAAAGGTTAATCAAATATTTGAAATCTTTTTTAAATTTTTTTATTTTATTTTATATTTTACTTCCAATCTTTCCCCCCCTCCCACTTCCCTCCCCATCCCATCCCTCTGGGTCATCCCAGTGCACCAGCCCCGAGCACCCTGTCTCATGCATCGAACCTGGACTGGCAATCCATTTCATATATGATAATATACATGTTTCAATGCCATTCTCCCAAATCATCCCACCCTCGGCCTCTCCCACAGAGTCCAAAAGACTGTTCTATACATCTGTGTCCCTTTTGCTGTCTCACATATATGGTTATCGTTATCATCTTTCTAATTCCATATATATGCATTAATATACTGTATTGGTGTTTTCCTTCCTAGCTTACTTCACTCTATAATAAGCTCCAGTTTCATCTACCTCATTAGAACTGATTCAAATGTGTTCTTTTCAATGGCTGGGTAATACCCCATTGTGTATATGTACCACAGCTTTCTTACCATTCGTCTGCTGATGGACATCTACGTTGCTTCCATGTCCTGACTATTATAAACAGTGCTGCAGTGAACACTGGGGTACATGTTCAATTCTGGTTTCCTCGGTGTGTATGCCCAGCAGTGGGATTGCTGGGTCATAAGGCAGTTCTAGTTCCAGTTTTTTAAGGAATCTCTGCACTGTTCTCCATAGTGGCTGTACTAGTTTGCATTCCCACCAACAGTGTAAGAGGGTTCCCTTTTCTCCACACCCTCTCCAGTGTTTATTGTTTGTAGACTTTTGGATAGTAGCCATTCTGACTGGCATGAGATGGTACCTCATTGTGGTTTTGATTTGCATCTCTCTGATAATGAGTGATGTTGAGCATCTTTTCATGTGTTTGTTAGCCATCTGTATGTCTTCTTTGGAGAAATGCCTGTTTAGTTCTTTGGCCCATTTTCTGATTGGGTCATTTATTTTTCTGGAATTAAGCTGCAGGAGTCCCTTGGATATTTTTGAGATTAATTATTTGTCTGTTGCTTTGTTTGCTATTATTTTCTCCCATCCTGAAGGCTGCCTTTTCACCTTGCTTATAGTTTTCATTTTATATTGGAGTGTACTTGATTAACAATATCATGTTAGTTTCAAGTGTGCAGCCAAACGTTTCAGTTATACTTACACATTTACCTACTCTTTTTCAAATTCTTTTCTCATTTAGGTTATTACAAAATACTGAGCAGAGTTCCCTGTGCTATACAATAGGTTCATCCTGTTTATCCATTTAATATATGTGCTCAGTCACTCAGTCATGTCTGACTCTTTGTGAGCCCATGGACTGTAGCTCACCAGGCTCCTCTGTCCATGGAATTTTCCAGGCAAGAATACTGGAATGGTTGCCACTTCCTACTCCAGGGGATCTTTCCAGCTCAGGGATCAAACTCTTGTCTCTGTGTCTCCTGCATTGCAGGTGGATTCTTTACCACCAGCACCACCCGGGAAGTCCAATTTTACATGTAATAGTGTGTATATATTCACCCCCAAATTCCCATTTATCTTCCATCCTTCATCCCTGGTAACCTGAAGTCAGTTCTGAAGAGTCAATTATACCGACATTTTCTTTCACCCAGCATTATTCCATTTTTATTTTACTCCTGGTCATAAATTAGAGGGCATCCCCATTGTGCCAGCCCAGTCTTCATATACATACGAAGAAAGTGGGAGAAAGAGAAAGATGCTCACTCATGTACAATTCTGCCTATTTGTCTTCCAAATACTTACTGGACACAAACTACATAATCAATATTGTTCAGTTGCTAAGTCATGTTCGATTCTTTGCAGTCCCATAGACTGCAGCACGCCAGGCTTCCCTGTCTTTCACTATCTCGCAGAGTTTGCTCAAACTCATAAACTATGCAATCAACACAGAGGTTACAAGAAACTCACCAAATGTCACCCCTATTCTTAGTTTATAATCTATGGAAGATGAGTACACAAGAGGTTGGTGATAACAGGCAGAACAGCGAATTTTATGAGTTTTATAAAAAGAATGTCATATTTGCTGACTACAGTGCATCTCAAAAACAAAATGGATTTCTTGAATGTCCGAGTTGAGAAAAAAACTTAGAAAATCATATAGTACAGGGTCTCCTGGCCTTTTTTTCCCCTTCGGCTTCACACAGGAAGGTATGCCAGAATCCAATGTGCTACATCAAAGGCCCTCAAACATTGTGATTTAGAAAAAGGCCCCCAAAGGAGTTTTAATATGTATGACCCACGGTCCTACTCTGCTCATGAGAAATGTTCAATTTTCATTCCATAAGTGGGAAAAAAAGCCAAGCTACCTCAGAACAGGTTAAAAGAAATGCCCCAAATCACCATCAGGCTTCATGGCATGGTTCTGTGATCCCACACTGACCTCACCCTTTATCTCACTTTCTTCAACAGCCCTTTTCCACGCTCAAAAATATAAAAACTCTGGTCCTTGCTAAGCTTGACATGTATGAGCAATAATTCTAAGACATCCTCAGGAATACTGCTACAGGGCATCACATTTACCTGTAAAAGCATAATGCAACAACAAGTGGGGAACGGAGCTCTTGTGGAAAGGTGGATTCTCAGAGGTTGGCTCACTCACTGGCTAGTTGAGTGAAAAAGACAAATCAGCTTTTGCAATTCAGAAAGTAATTCGAATTCAGCAAAATTACAAATGACCATCAAGTGTTTGAGGGTTACCCTGGGAGAGTCAAAAGTTTGAAAGTCAAATCTATAAAAACTAAGCCTCCTCAGGCAGCTGCTGCCAGAAATTCAACTACTAGCACATCTGCTTCTTTGAAATGGCACTCATAATATGACGTTCCAAGATAAACAAAGATATTTTTAAAATTTAAGCTCCTTAATTTTTAAAGTGACATAGCTTTTTTTTAAACTCTGAATTTAAATTCTTTAAAAAATTGTCTTCTGGCAACTTCAGCCTTTCTACGTACACATGCATTTGTGTATGAGACACAAATATTTATTTAACTGTCTTTCAAAAAGAGAAGTAGGTAACAGTTATCAGTAAGACTTGGTCTGAATAGTTAAAAACCCGTTAGCTCTTTCTACACTTGATGCCAGCCTTTCACAAACATCCAGAAAGTTAGGAAGAGGTAAGGAGAAACAGAGAAGTAGGGCATTTGTGTTGGAAGAACACCATTAGGCTTCTGATTCTACGCAGTGTGAACATTTAATTACTATAGTCTCTAAATCCTTCTAAATTGTTCTGTCAAACGGCAGCATATAGCCTGGCTTTCAACTATTAATCTCAGTGTAATTTCAGAACGTCCTGATAATCTTAGACTAAACCACCAAAGATGACAAGCAGAAGTGATGCAGACTCACTTTAGGTCAACCTATTGGTTTTCTGTGATATTTCTTTTTTAAAAAGTTAAACTCACAGAAAATGATAAATGAAAAGACTACCTACAGCATAACAAATGCAATACACCTAAATGTTCGCAGACCTCAGTAAAACGAATTGAAGAATGGTTGTTCCAAAAACAGTTTAACAATCCAGATTTTCATTCCCATTAAGCTTCTTTTTCCTTACAGAACTAAACTTAAAATATATGCAGACAAAAAATTTACTAAATGTAGTCTCCTATATAATGTAAAATAGAAAAAAAAAATGTTAATAGTCTGATAAACTTTCAAGTCCAAGGCTCATGACAAGAAAGCAGCAGTTGTCTGCAGGTATCAAATCTTACCTAGTTGTCACAGATACCCACAAGCCGTGATTCACCGGACAGGGTTCCGCAGGCTCTTTCTGAGGTCAGGCCACCTTGCCCTGCACTTCTGTGACCACATTTTCCCAAGTTGAATCCTGAGCGCTTCTACCACTCTGTGTGTGTCTACAAAAGGCAGTGAGTGGCTGACCACAGAAGCCTCTTCTGTCAGTGTCCCTAAACTTGCCCTTTGTATACAAGGGCCCCCGCATTCCTGCTGTGCGTCAGAACTGCCCAGTGGAATGCAACTCCTCAGTACTGGAATGTAAACTTTTTCATGTCAGGCTACATCCACACAGCCATCTAACTGAGCCTACACTGGTGGGCAGTCCTAATTTACAGAATGTTTGAATATGTGATTCTCTGATATCGATTCTTCATATATTCATTTCTAAAAAATGAAGACAGTGGCTAAAATGTTCTTTCCTCCTTAAAAATCTAAGTAAATGACTGGCCTGATGCTCCTAAACCAAAACCAACAATATCTATGTAGGACTTACCAAAAATACTCACATGAAAAACTGTCTTTAGATAGCACAACAGCAAAAAACAGTTAAGAAAAAGAAAAATCTAACAAGTAACTGCTGATGCAATCAATTCCATTCTCAAAAATCAGTAGACTCTACAGGAATACATTTTAACAGAAGAGCAAAATGGTTTGAAAGGCATCACTTAATCTCTTAAAAAAATATTTGGTCCTCACTTGTTAGTTTAACAAACAACCCTCCCCCCAAAAAAAAAACAAGCAATAGCTATTTATACTGAAAACATACACACACCAAGTACACATTAAAGTTGTGTGTGTCTAAATTACAAACGGTTCTTAAAGTGTGGCCTGGAACAAGCTATTTCAAGGTAACTGTTTGGGAAAATGAAACAGGCAGTTTCTTTGGAGGCTCATTTAGAAGTATTCTAATAATCATCACCCTGAACAGATGAACAGAGGTTTGCTTCTCTGCAGAACGAATCTCCACATTTAACCTTTGCTTATAAAAATAGAGTGCAATTAAAAAAAAAAAAAAAAACCTGTTAGGGGAAGGCCTCAGGGCTATGTTTTATGTTTTCCCCGCTCCGTAGCCCGTGGTCTATTTAACTATAGAAGAACTAGACATCTGCTACTTACGCTATGAACATTTTGATCCCTTAAAATAAAATCTAACCTGCACTGTCTTCAGTACCTCTGAAGCACCAGCGCTGCCTCCTCCTAGAGGAGCCAGGTCTCTGCGGCCACCAGCTCACCCCATCGCCCCTGTGTTTTCTCTCCCTGGGTGCACCGGGCTGCAGCCTGTGTGGGGAGCCGGCATTCCTCTTGGCGGCCAATTTCCTGCTTCAGTGACCCACCCACCCCTCCTGGCTGCGGTTCAGAGTTACGCATGCTGTGCAAGCGGGCACTGTTTCCGCATACCAGCCTCATGACCACAGCAGCTGCCTGACAGTCACTCCTTATCAATTTCTATTAATTCATTATCCACTCTTGTAAGTCAAGAGCAAGTAGGGAAATCTGCAGTGTCTGTTCTCCTCTGAGTCTTCAAGGTCAAATGCTTAGATGTGCCGAGCAGGGTGATTTTGTTACTGACATTTACCCAACCTGTACTACACACGCTACTCTCAACCACCAAAGGGATGCTGAATTGTACACCGGGCTGGAACAATTATCCTGGAAAAGATGAGCATAAATCCACACCCAAACAACATGGGAAAAGTTGAAAGTGGCTGCTTTTGCCCTTATTTTTCCCTTCTAGAGAAAAAAGGTGGCTCTTACCTTGCTGTATGGGGGTGAAGAGAACAAGCAGCTTTTGTCTCCTGCCACAATCTACCCAGCAAAGGACTGAAGAGTGATGATGACTACACTTTGGTGGGGTCTATGTCCTCGTGCCAGCTGCTGGAGGACAGCTCAGCTAAACTGATCTGCTGCTATCAGTCTACTCAATGCCATCAGTGGCACGAACGGGTCTCTGCTGATCACAGGGCTTTGCGCACAGATGGCAGCTGATCAGTTTGTATAAAAGTTATGGTCCATACAGCTCTCCCTTCAGCTTCTGGATATACGCCTTATCCAAAATGCCTTTGTTACAGGGTGCTCCCTGTTTCATTGCGCAAAGCTCGCTGTGGAGAAGTTGAAGAGGCAAGGAAGCTCTCAGCTCTGAAGTCTTATTTTTATAAAATTCATTACAAGTAAAATAAATAATTAAGTTAAGAAGAAACTGAGGACTTAGTTGGCAGTTCAAGGATTAAAATTCTGTTCTTACTGCAGGAGGCACAGGTTAAATCCATAGTCAGGAACTAGAACCCCACATGCCACACTGTGTGGCCTATTATATAAATTTTTTTAATTTTAAAAAATAGCTTAACAGACCTATGTAACTTGCTAATGAGAAAAAATGGTAGATGAATTCAAATGAATTCAGATTGATCCTAACCAATAAGAACCTGAATTGATCTCAAGAATCAAACATCTCAAGTAACTGCAACAAAACATCTGATATTCTTTTAAGGCTCACATGCTGCTGCTAAGTCGCTTCAGTCGTGTCCAACTCTGTGCGACCCCATAGATGGCAGCCCATCAGGCTCCGCCGTCCCTGGGATTCTCCAGGCAAGAGTACTGGAGTGGGGTGTCATTGCCTTCTCCAACGCATGAAAGTGAAAAGTGAAAGTGAAGTCACTGAGTCGTGTCCAACTCTCAGCGACCCCATGGACTGCAGCCCACCAGGCTCCTCCATCCATGGGATTTTAAATGGCACCAAAACCCAACCTCAGCCTCCCCCAAATCTGGCACATATCATAAAATATGCTGAAATAGCACACGCCTTTGTAAGATAGGACCTCAACAACAATTTGGGTCACTTGAATAGTACTGCATTCATGAAACTCTTGGAAGTTAAAAGAACACTTTTCCAGAAAGGAAAAGCATATATTGACACATATGATTAGTTTCTCACAAAGATATCAAGTAACAAAATGTCAAGTTCTTGAATTCATATGAATAAAATGTGAGAATTTCTCACAAACCATACTTATCCTGTTTTTCCTTGTTTTATAAATAATTGTTCCTTCTAATTCTACCAACAGTAACCCTGGCAATACTGTTTAACTTATTTCAAATCTGCTCTTATAGAATGAGGTAGTTAAAAACTTATCACATATCATCAAAAAATAAAATACTTAGAAATATATTAAATGAAGGCTGTGCATGACCTGCCTGTACACTGAAAACACAAAAGGATACTTAATCCTACAAAGAAAAATAGTGAAAGACCTAAATCAATTCTGAGCTATACCATGTTCATGGTTTGGAAGGCTCAATATTAAGATAGCAAACCCTCCCAAACTGATCCACAGATCCAACACAATTCTAATCAAACCCTAACACTGACAAGCTGATTTTAGAATTTATATGGAAAAGAAAAGACATAGAAGAGTTAAATAATTTTAATACAGAAAAAGGTGAGGGATTTACACTACATGGTTTTTACTATAAAACCACAGGGTATTGGTATAAGAACTGACATGTAGATCAACAGAACAAAAGAGAGTTCAGAAAGAGACCTGAAACAAATAGAGTCTAAGTAAAGTGTGAAGAGTCCCTCAGTCGTGTCCGATTCTTTGAGACCCCATGGACTACAGAGTCCGTGGAATGCTCCAGGCCAGAATACTGGAGTAGGTAGCCTTTCCCTTCTCCAGGGAATCTTCCCAACCCAGGGATCAAACCCAGGTCCCTGGCATTGCATGCGGATTCTTTACCAGCTGAGCCACAAGTGAAGCCCAAGAATACTGGAGTGGGTAACTTATCCCTTCTCCAGTGGATCTTCCTGACCCAGGAATCAAATTGGAGTCTCCTGCATTGCAAGCAGATTCTTTATCAACTGAGTTATGAGGGAAGCCCAAAGATAGTTTGCTGATTTTTTAATAAACATGCTAAGTAACTTAATGGATAAAAAATATTCTTTCCAATAAATGGTTCTGGAACAGGCAAATATCAGTATCAAAAAACATACACAAAACCTCAACCCTTATCTTACATCATACATAAAATTAAATCAAAATGGATCTCAGGCCTAAATGGAACAGCTGAAACTTTTAAATTTCTACAAGAAAAGCATGAGACAACCTTTATGACATCAAGTTAAGAAAAGATTTCTTAAACAGGACACCAAAAGTAGAAACTAAAAAAGAAAATGCTGACACAAATGAACTTCATGAAGGTGAGAAAGTTTTTCCTTCTAAAACATATAGTTAAGAAAAAGCCAAGCCATGGACTGGAAGAAAATTTTTGCAAAACACATCCAAAGGAATTGTACCCAGAATATATAAAGAACATACCCCAAAGTAAGACAGTCAATTCAATTTTTTAGTGTGCAAAATCCAATTTAAAAATATGGTTTCAAACGGGTGAAATAACACTTCAAAGAAGACACATGAATGGCCAATTAACACATTAAAAATTCTCAACACTAGTCTTCAGAGAAACACATAATAAAACCACAGTGTAATTACCACCATATATATGCTGAAGTGGCTAAAATTAGAAAGACAGATAATACCAAGTGGCGCAGAAGATATGCAGTAACCAGAACTCTCAGACTGTTTGTGGGAGGGCTAAATGTTACAGCCGGTACCGAAAACAGTGTGACAGCTTCTTACAAAGTTAAACATACATTTGCTACATAACCCATCCATCCCACTCTCAGGATTTATTCAAGAAGTCATGAAAACATGTCCACACAAACAGATGTTCATGAATGTCGACAGAAGCCAAAAAGTGGAGGCAACCCAAACCATCATTTTCAAACTGTGCTTTGTAAAATATGAATACTATCTTGCTTATAAAATTCAATAGGATTTATGAAATCTGGCATCCATAAGAATTGGCAATATACTGCATGGCTTGCTTACAATAGCACATGAGATAATTTTACACTGGAATGAACAGTAAGGCAAAGTATTTGTCAAAGCCTGTCCCTACAGCCTTCTGACCTGATAAGCATCTCTTTTTTTGCCTCTGTATTCTCCCTATTTACCTGCCCCTCCACTATATTCACTTCACCTCTGACATCCACCCACCTCAGTTCAATTCAATTCAGTTCAGTCGCTCAGTCGAGTCTGACTTTTTGCGACCCCATGGACTGCAGCACACCAGGCCTCCCTGTCCATCACCAATTCCCAAAGTTTATTCAAACTCATGTCCATTGAGTCACTGATGCCATCCAACCATCTCATCCTCTGTCATCTCCTTCTCCTCCTGCCTTCAAATCTTTCCCAGCATCGAGGATTTTTCCAGTGAGTCAGTTCTTCACATCAGGTGGCCAAAGTATTGGAGTTTCAGCTCCAACATCACTCCTTCCAATACTCAGGGCTGATTTCCTTTAGGATGGACTAATTTGATCTCCTTGCTGTCCAAGGGACTCTCAAGAGTCTTCTTCAACACCACAGTTCAAAGGCATCAATTCTTCAGCGCTCATCCACTCATGACTACTGGAAAAATCATAGCTTTGACTAGACGGACCTTTGTGGGCAAAGTAATGTCTCTGCTTTTTAATATGCTGTCTCGGTTGGTCATAACTCTTCTTCCAAGGAGCAAGTGTCTTTTAATTTCATGGCTGCAGTCACCACCTGCAGTGATTTTGGAGCCTCAAAAAGTAAAGTCTCTCACTGTTTCCATTGTTTCCCCATCTATTTGCCATGAAGTAATGGGACCAGATGCCATGATCTTAGTTTTCTGAAACTAAACCACCCACCTCAACCCCTCTAAATTATGTTGTAGCTATCAAAGGCATCATACTACCTGACATGCAAGTTCAAAGCATCTTTTATTCCATCCTCTCCCTTCTCTGTAATTCCAGTCACTAAATTTCATCATTAGTCTTCCTAAACTACTCTCACATGCACCTCGCATCAAATTCTATTCTATGAAAACACTAGTCAGGTCCATAGACATAGGGTTCCTGTCTCTGGTCCGAGCTTTAAGCATCTTCCAGGATCTCTTCATTCACTGATCATAAAACTGCAGTGTTGACCAGTTCCACAGTCATTAGCCCAATCACTGTTAAGATCTGGTTGACCACCTGCTTGTGAGCTTTGAAAAGAGAGGTTAAGGTCCAGCCCAGACTGTGGGGACTGAAAGTCTCCAGGGTTAGGGCCTCAGTGTAGTATTCATCCTAAGCCAAGTGAATCTAATAATTGCCCCAGCTTGGTCAGTTATCGTTCATATTACTCCTAACCATCTTTATGGCCAAATGCATACTCAGTCGTGTCTGACCCTTTGTGGCCCCATGGACTGTAGCCCACCAGGCTCCTCTGTCCATGGTATTTCCCAGGGAAGAATGCTGGAGTGGGTTGCCATTTCCTCCTCCAGGGGATCTTCCTAAACCAGGGATCAAACCCACATCTCCTGCATTGGCAGGCAGATTCTTTACCACCGAGCCACCTAGGAAGCCCCTTATTGCCAAATACAAGGACTCTAATCCAGGATCTTTTCTACTTTTTGTCTCACAAGCACTTTCTAAGAAAAGTTAAAACATACTGCTTAGGCTTGGATCATTATAAAGGTAGCTCTTCTCCATATATCTGAAGGACTATGTGCTTCAGTCACTCAGTCCTTTCCAACTCTTTGCGACCCCATGGGGTGTAGCCCACCAGGCTCCTCATCCATGGGATTCTCCAGACAAGAATACTGGAATGGGTTGCCATTTCCTTCTCCAGGGGATCTTCCTGACCCAGGGATCAAACCCAGGTCTCCTGCACCTACTCTATACTCTGACATAGATAATAAAACCACTGCTTTGGCCACAATGATGCTTCCATACACAACATTAACTATATATGTGTATATACTGATACAGACACACATTAACTATATATAAAATTTACATATAAAATTTTACTTAGTGTGCATTGATATCACCTCAATTTTTTTTAAAGTTCACTTAAATAGGATAATGATTTAAAAACCCAGATAACGCTTCATTCTGTGCTTCCAAAATTATATATAAGTTAAAATCCAAGATCAGATGACTAAGTGGTAAACTGAAATGGTCTCAAGATTCTGAATAATGATTATTATTTTAGACTATATAAAGAACCACAGCAGTAAAAAACTTCTGATATATATACACATACACACATAAACACACATATGCACACACACATCCTGTATATGATTTAGACTGAATAAAATATTAATAGTTTTATTAATAGTGAAATAAAATATTAGTTTTCTTACTTGTAAAACTGAATTAAGTATGAATACTTAATGGTGGTTTTCTAAATGCACCCTTTTGAACTAAAAATATAATAATAAAATATAGGACAATGTTGGATAGATTTTGGGCAGTGCCTGAGTTTTTAAAATTACCTGAAAATGCCCAAGAAATAGCAAACTGATCTTAATGAAACTGACACATTAAGCAGCTTATAGCTATAAAATGTAAAATAAGTCATCATAAAGTAAAAATTACCCTTAAATATGAGACTCATTCAAAAAATTTTAGATGAAGGCTAAACTAAGAACATCCAGTTATTTAATGTTTGTGTAGACCTATAACACGTGAATATTCAATACCAGAAATTATATATTTAATTGCAAAAATATCCAACACCTATTAAGCCATATATGTGTGACAAAAGAAAGAAATATCTAAGAAATATTTTTATTTTAAACTTACATTTCAATATTTTAATCAGTAATAAATATTAAGCATATAGTTTTTAAAGCCACATTATACTTAATTAAATTTTAATATAAAAAGGCAGTGATATACATGTCTAAGCTATATTTAAATTTATCTTATTTCTTAATTCTTGAAGTACTTTTAAACAATTTCTAAAAGTACTGAAAAACAAAATGTTGTACATAGTATAGCATAAAGTCATTTTCTTTAACACTGAAATATACAGCTTTGCTGTCTATTTTATATATATGTATATATATTAGATACCTATATTTCATACATGCAAGTTTACAGTCATAGTAATTTTATAGTAATAGTAAAATAAAACAGAGAGTCCCGGACTGTGATTAATTAGAAATTGAATTTTAATGATGACATTCCTATTTTACAAAGTATAATTTGCTTCATCTATCAGTTTCTCTCTTAGCGAGAGCCTTACTCTTACCATTTTCTCTCAGTGTTCCCAACACTGAAAGGGTATTTTTTTACACAAAACCAAATTGAGTTGCTCTGTATTTTAAGACACCATGAATTCATACAGGTGGAGCAGTAAATCACACCCCACTCCAAATCAACCCTTCCCCAGAACAACTGTGCACACACAAGGGGTGTGAGCTCCTTTGCCCTTAAGCAGTAAACAATTCTGACATTTTATGGAGAAAAACAATGTTGTATTTCATTGACACATATCAAACTTTGAAACCTTTATGAAGTATAATATCTACTTTTGCAAGAGAATCAAACATCACTGCCAACACGGACTTCCAGGGTGAAATCACATGCTTATTTATACAAAGGTCCTAGATGACAAGCTCCCTGACTGAAGACTTTAAGCATCAGAGGCGCTAGAACATCAACTCTACATACATATACATCAGAACGCTTCCCTTGCAGACTACTTACTCTGTTAGGACACCACCAACGCTGGTATTCCAAGGACCACAGAAGCCTGACTTTTATGCACAGCTCAACTGTGCAGCTGTAGTTATAGCAACTGAATTCCCAACTTGACTCAGCCACAAGCTCCCTCTCCAGAGAACCATATTGCTCTGTGCATCAGGTATCACACTAGAATAGGGTCGAAACAATGCTAAATCAATGCTAGCTTTCCAGGATGAAGATGCTGTGTCCTACAGCAGAGAGTACAGCCAACAGCCAAAGGGGGTATGTTTTAGTATATCCCACTGTAGTTTTTAACATACTTCACTCTACCTTTAGTTTAGACATCTACCTTATTTCAAATTTAAGACAGGATATATTTACATCAAGCACAACTAAACTCTGCCTTCAAGTCTAACCAAGTTCACATTTGTTTCAAGACAAATTTGGAATTATTTGCTTTATTTGGAATCCTTTCCCAGCTCCTTTAAAATCTTTAACATATATGTTTACCTTCTGTGTGTGTCCTGGGAATACTTGAACCTGAGTCACTCTCAAGTAGCACAGGCAGGAGTTATAGATGATGTAAGGGCTGAGGAGGGAGGCACAGATCTGATAGAGAAAGCTAACAGGGAGAGAGTGAGGGAAACTAAAAGGGGCTGATGGCTTCCTGCTCTAATCTTTCTCCCTAGGAGGATGAAAAGTGAAAGTGAAAGTCACTCAGTTGTGTCTGACTCTTTGTGACCCCATGGACTTTTCTGTCCATGGGATTCTAAAGGCAAGAATACTGGAGTGGGTTGCCATTCCTTTCTCCGTGGGATCTTCCCAACCCAGGGATCAAACATGGGTATCCCCACTGCAGACAGATTCTTTACCCTCTGAGCCACCAGGGAAGTCTCTTAGACGGATATTTGTATCTTATTATTTTCAGGGACACAATGCATCTCAGAATAAGACAGACCTTAGGTTCCTGGGTGACCAAAAGCAGCCATATGACTCCACCTGGACAATGTGATGTGAAAGGAAACTTTGTTTCAAGGACAGAAGTTAACTTTTTGCTCATCTACCTTTCCCCTGCTTCTGGCTCCCATTGCAGACGTAATGGCTGGAGCTCGGCAGCCAGTCTGTGCCCTGAATGGATGCTGAGTACAAGAAAGCTATGAGCCAAGAAGAAAGATGGGACCTGGGGCCATTCTGGCTGGTGATCTTCAGGGTTCTCTCACAGGAGAGAAAAAAGTAACTCCTACAGCATTTATGTGATTGTTTTATGCAATCTAAATTAATAACTTCACTGTAATTAATACAGACAGCAAACAGTATACAGTAAGATGCCACCTGCCCTTTCCCCTCTTTCATATCCCAAAAGGATCGTGTGCTGCCCTCAGCCCAGGCTCCCCAGATGCCTTCTTCCAACACACTGCAGCCCCCTTCCCTCCTGACTTTTCTATACTAACCTGACTTTCAATAAATTATAGCTTGTTACAAGTGATTTCTCAGAGAGATTAGTTCTCATAGTATTGTTAAGCTCTTTTTTTAAGTGATTTTTAAAAGGGTACAATAAAAATAGAATCCTGTACCAATACGATTCAATGAATATTTATCAGATGCATGCTCTGGGCTAGGCCCTGCAGCAGTAAAGATGAATATACACAGCTGAGGCTTTTAAAGACTTCCGCAATTGAGAAAGCCTGTGGTTTTCACAGTGCGTGAGGAGGCATGAGGGGCTGGAGGGGAGGCGGCAACAGTGAGGTGGCCATCCCAGCAGAGAGCAGCAACCCAAGACCATCTCACTAAGGAGGCTGGGTGTTGCCTGTTTGGCAGCTGAGTGTCATTTAAGCTCATTATGCAAGGGATCAACAAAAAGAGTCTGGGCTTTTAAAGGACGATATGATTTCACTATGGAAGAGTCTTGAGGGCAAGTAGGGAGCTGCACAGAGCAGGTGACAACAAAGCCATTGCTGATGGGGATGAAGGCAGGGGACCTGGCAAATGTGGTCACTGCTAACTCTAAAGTGTTATTAGCTAAAAGGAAAAAAAAAAAAAAAAAACTGTCAAAGGAGAAAAGAAAGGTCAGAGCTGAGACTCAAAGAAATTGCTTGAGCAGGTGACAAGCTGTTTATAAAGCCATTAATGACAGAAGCAGTATTCCAGATATGGTATCTCCAATCCCAGGGCCTGGACACCCTGCTCCCCTCACCCCCTCACCGTATGCAAGAGTAACAACGCCCAGTAGCCCCCACACCCACCTGCCCCATGCCTGCCCCCAAACACTTGCTGGGCTGGGGAGGGACATAAATGATCACATGTCAGTGACCATTGATATCAAGTGGCACTCAACACTCCTTTTGTTCACAACTTCTCTTTTGCCCAAACTCCTCAGCACCCACCACTGCACTTCACAACCACACCTGAACCTTGACTCTGATCGTGGGCCTATAAAAGGGTAAAGCGCTTTCACTCTTTCCAAAGCCAACACTTGCCCCATCGTGGGCTTCACCCACTTCTGCCACAACTCCCCAGCCTCTTGATAAGCCCTCTTCGCTGGGTTACTCACATCGACACACAGACACACTCTGGCATCTGCTAAAGAGATACATCCCCTGCGACCCCTCAACTCCAGCCAAAACACCACTTCCTCCCTTCTCCCCACAGTGAAATTTCTGGAAATGATAAAATTTCTCTTTCACCAGTACTTATCTACACAAGTAGCCCCACCGCTTCACTGAGATGGGCTTACTCAGTGACCTTCATGTTGTTAAATCCAAGGTCATTTTCCAGTTTCACCCTAGTGATGCTCCATGAAAAAGCAGATTAACAGACCACCTCCCTTCTCAAAATGTCATTATCCCTTGGCCTTGGTGACAAACAGCAAGACTTCCATGTGTCAGCTCCGTGCTCCAGGCAGGCACTCGGAGGCTCAGTTACGTTTGGAGGGTGGCTAAGACAGAAGACGCATATGAACAACTGCAGGGGAGCCACTCAGGACAGAGGTCAGCACAGAAGGGCCCATGCATACTAATTAAGCATCAAGTTCTCTCAGAGAGACTGAATTAGCAGCCTAGGGTGACAGTTGATTCTGGAAGTTAGCTCCAGTCACTATGCTCATCACATCTGAGCACCGTTATGGGCAACAGGTTCACGTATCGCTGAAGCCTGGCTTGGAGAATTTTGAGCATTACTTTACTAGCGTGTGAGATGAGTGCAACTGTGCGGTAGTTTGAGCATTCTTTGGCATTGTCTTTCTTTAGGATTGGAATGAAAACTGACCTTTTCCAGTCCTGTGGCCACTGCTGAGTTTTCCAAATTTGCTGGCATATTGAGTGCAGCACTTTCACAGTATCATCTTTCAGGATTTGAAATAGCTCAACTGGAATTCCATCACCTCCACTAGCTTTGTTCATAGTGATGCTTTCTAAGGCCCACTTGACTTCACATTCCAGGATGTCTGGCTCTAGGTGAGTGATCACATCATTGTGATTATCTTGGTTGTGAAGATCTTTTTGTACAGTTCTTCTGTGTATTCTTGCCACCTCTTCTTAATATCTTCTATTGCCAACATG
>SJXQ01009175.1:251972-345582 GCA_006408695.1 Aepyceros melampus
TTTTTTCTGTAGATAAAGCAATTTTCCTTTAGAGAAAAAAAATCAAGTTAGAAAGTTGACTTGCCCTCATTAAAACAAACAAAAAAAAGTTTTTCTAGGGTATCTATAACTACTATTTGGTTTTGTTATTGCATTGAGTTACAAGCATTTAAAAAATGAAAATATTGTGCTTTTTATGTTCATTTTTGCCTAAACTGAGACTCTTCCTATTGAAAGATGGATGGAGAAAACAGCAGGTATGTAAACCTACCATATCTCCTTAGATTTATTTAGCCTTTGCCCTCAAAGAGCTCAAATAATCGTATCGATCTTGGCTGCGTGTTATAAAAGTAGATTTTTAACATCTTTTGACCTTAGCTTCCATGACAAAGGGTCACCAGAGGTGGTGTTGGACCCAGGGCCTAGTTCTGAGCCCCACTATATTATATGGCCCAAATACTCAGCAGATAGTTGAGCTCCATAGCAGGTGCTAGGTTAGGTAGGGACACCATGGTGACATCGTGCCTGTGGAATTCTCCCTTTGACCTGTTCACAGGCCTTTCATTGAGCCTTGTTTACCATGGTTTTCTTGTGGTTTGTGACAGATAAGAACTGTATTGATTCCTAGCATCTGCTGGCAGTAACCTTTGAAAGGGCAGGCGATGCATCACCACAGAATTTTATCTATCAATATCGGAGTAATAGAAAGACAGGGATGACATCTAATCACAACACTGCTGGCAGATCATAAATCTGCGCTGATATGGTGCTGTAGTAATGGGCGGTAGAAAAGGGACACGGATTAACATTCGGATAAAGTCAGGGGGACGTTTAGAGGGAAAGGACAAGACTTGGCCATGAGTAAACTCCTAATGGGAATGGGCACCCTCACGGAGACCTGGAGAAGTTAAGTATCTTAATGTAGACAGCTATGAAGTATCAGAGCTCTCTGAGAGCCTCAGTTTCCTCGTCCATAAAACGGACTGGATGACATCTAATCACAACACTGCTGGCAGATCATAAATCTGCGCTGATATGGTGCTGTAGTAATGGGCGGTAGAAAAGGGACACGGATTAACATTCGGATAAAGTCAGGGGGACGTTTAGAGGGAAAGGACAAGACTTGGCCATGAGTAAACTCCTAATGGGAATGGGCACCCTCACGGAGACCTGGAGAAGTTAAGTATCTTAATGTAGACAGCTATGAAGTATCAGAGCTCTCTGAGAGCCTCAGTTTCCTCGTCCATAAAACGGACGCAGTGAAGGATTCAATAAGATGACGCATGCCAGTTCTCAAACTATGGTCCCTAGGGTTCCGTTCCGTTCAGTCACTTTGTCGTGTCTGACTCTTTGTGACCCCATGAATCACAGCACGCCAGGCCTCCCTGTCCATCACCAACTCCCGGAGTTCACTCAGACTCACATCCATTGAGTCTGTGATGCCATCCAGCCATCTCATCCTTGGTCGTCTCCTTCTCCTCCTGCCCCCAATCCCTCCCAGCATCAGGGTATTTCCAATGAGTCAACTCTTCGCATGAGGTGGCCAAAGGACTGGAGCTTCAGTTTTAGCATCATTCCTTCCAAAAAAGGGTAGCAGCATCATATCGCCTGGGAATTTACCAGGAATGC
Organism: Aepyceros melampus; assembly: GCA_006408695.1. Lineage (NCBI taxonomy): Eukaryota > Metazoa > Chordata > Mammalia > Artiodactyla > Bovidae > Aepyceros > Aepyceros melampus. The sequence goes on from SJXQ01009175.1 coordinate 253,581, forward strand.
AAATGTTTGGGCCCCAGTCTACCAAATTTAAAACCCCAGAGTGGGGCCCAAGATTCTCATGCATGCCAGAACACGTTGAGAACCACAGGTGTGGCAAAAGGATCAGCACAGTGCCTGGCACAGAGCTATGGTTCAGAGAAGCAGCATTTAGTTGATGTTTATTATTATTATTATTTAACCGTACCATTTATATTAATAATGTATTCTGCGTACAAACTCTACAGTCATCATACTTTTATTGACTCATTGATGAATTAGGAAAATGAAATATTTTCTGACATATCGACATTGGGGACATGTAAGCAGTGCCATAGAACTGGATATCTAATTCCAGCACTCTGAATTACAAGGCTAGAGGACACCAGCATCCTAAAGGTTAATGTTCTAATGTGTGCTTTGGACATATTAGTGCTTTTGACATGTCAGGAAGCTTCCAGCCTGGATAGTGAATAGTGCAACAATTTAATAACATAAATGGAGTCTGTCTGATTCTGCAAAGAAACGTCCTTCCTTAGGGCCCAGAATATATAGTCCCTTCTGTGGCTGCACTCATAGTATTTTTAATCATTTCATGTTTTTATTATACCCCAAGTACAAGGTGTTACAAAGAGTCCGTGGTGCTGGCAGTCACTCAAAAATTGACAAATCTAAAAAGTGAATAGAACAGCAAGTAGCCCATTAGAGGTTTTCTTTTTTATTTCTCTGTATTTTTTTTTTAAAGGAACACCTTATAATGTTGGAAGAGTTGATTTTTGCATCTTATACATGAAAAGTAGTAGTAATAAAGTTCCGCAATTGTTGGTCTTTTCTCTGCAGAAATTATGGCTGTGCACAACTGTGGAGTTTTAACTGTTTTCCACCAAAGTCCGTAATTCACACACTAAATGTGACAAGCGTGACTGGCGTAAACCTAACAACTTTTTTTAAGAGACTGCAATTCAGAACAGTATTCTCTCTGAAATTGCACTTTGGTAACCCCAGAGAAAACCCTTCAGAGATCTGCTCCCACTGCAAGAAAGGCATCGGGGTGTGCCAGCAGTCAAAATCCTGAAAGCTTTCATATAACACACAAGTTAGAGGAATGAAGTGAGAACCGATTGCAATTACCATTTATTAAGCAATCAGAAGAACAGAAACTCAGTGGTGGCAATCACTGTTGTGCTGGTCCGTCCACTCTCCCCTCCCGCCAGAAAGAATTATAAAAGTTTGCTAAGAAACTTAGACAGTGGTCAAAATTCTTTTTTTTTTTTTTTAATGTTTTAGGCATTTTATTTTAACTTGTTATTTTGTATTGTGGTATAACTGACTAACAGTGTTGTGACTGTTTAAGGTGAACAGCGAAAAGATCCATTCTCCCCGACACTCCTCTCCCATCCAGGCTGCCATATAACATTGAGCAGAGTTCCATGTGCTATACAGTAGGTCTTTATCGGCTATCCATTTTAAACATAGCAGTGAATAAACTTATGGTTGCTGGGGTGGGAAAAGGTGTAGTTGGGGAGTTTGGGATGGACATGGTTAAAATTCTAAGTATATAAAGTTTAAGAGTGATGGAGAGAACCTTTCCAAGCTAAGGTTCTTAGGCTTTAGCTGAAGGCTTTGCTTCTTTGCTTTCAAGGTAAGTGTCATTTCTTCCAGTGAGCAGCTGCTAAGGATGCTGTTACCCTGCATCCAGAAAGCAAGGCACATTCGCTCCAGCAGCCGGTCCAGGTTGATCCATGGATGTTCATTAAGAGGCTGTGGAAAAGTGAATCTCCTGTTTACCTTTTCTTCCCCTGAGCATTCTATGAGGCTCTTTCTGTGCCCGCTTTTTTCTGCCTCCAGCTTAAGACTCTTATTATTTCCCTTAAACGTCTGTTTATGTCATTACCTATATTTTTGCAGCAAATTTTATCTCCTGGACAGAGAGTGAAAAGGCCTACTCTATGGGATAGTGTAGCTTTTTTCCCACCTCCCTTCAGATCATATAATTGAATCTCATCACTTTTGTAACAAACCTAGGCAGCCTCTTTTAGTTTCCATTTTGGACCGCTTGTTTTATTTTCTTGTTTGTTGTTTTGTCTTCAGTGGCTCAATGCACACGAGCACAAAACATACAGTAACAATAAAACTGAAGAAGCAAAAATTAACCAGGGTGCAACATGCAAAGTGACAAACCCACTGAGTGTGAGAGCAACGGCTGGAAGAAGTCAGGGTTTTTTTGCAACTGAATGCAGAATAATCTATTTGCTTTGGTTGCAGTCAGCCAGCTGCTCTGAGAGAGGATTTTTCATTCATGTAGTGGTTGTTCTGTGAAACTTGAGGAAGAACCTGAGGTTCTAATTCCTGTTGACTTTATGAAGCACCCATGTCCCATGTCAATTTATCACCGTGATGCAAACTTGAATTTTTAAGTCAGTGGTTATATACAGAGAAGTCGCTGAAAGCTGTGTTTATCCCTGGAGGTGGGCCTCACTTGGCCATGGAGATTCACGTTCTTCTTCATCCCATGACTCACTGATTACTAGATTCCTTGAAAACTACTATTCAGGAACAGCACACTTCTTTCTGTGATCTTCCCTGCTTAAGCCATCCGTCTCAATGTTTATGATCATGACAGAATTCTGCACTCGAGGCCAGAGCTCCTCCAACTGTAATGTCCATATGAATGACCCAGCTGTCTAGTTAAATTACAGAGTCTGACTCAGTCGGTCTGATAGGATTTAAGAGTCTGTATTTTCAGTCATCTCACAGGGATTTTCAAAACTGCTGGTCGACCACACTGAATAGCAAGGCTTTACTGGGAATGAGGGCTTCCCAGGTGGCACTAGTGATAAAGAACCCACCTGCTAACGCAAGAGACATGAGACATGGGTTCAGTCCCTGGGTCAGGAAGAGCCCCTGGAGCAGGGCATGGCAACTGACTCCAGTATTCTTGTCTGGAGGATCTTGTGGACAGAGGAACCCCAGGGCTACAGTCCACAGAGTCACACAGAGTCGGACACGACTGATGCAACTTGGCACACACGGATGCGCACGTTGGAGATGAGGGCTGAGGTGGGGTTGGGGCACCCAGGTTTCCTAATTCCCTTTTTGGTACAAGTGAGGCAACAAAAACCCCTTTCAAGGGTGAACATTGGTGATCAGTGATGAGAATGGGTGTGTAATCTGCCTTCCAAGTCCTTCTGATCTTTTCCTAGAAGGTCACTAAACACTAGCTGGAGTTAAGCAGAGATGACTGAGGAGTACTCAGGGCCCCCTTGAAGAAGCTGAAAGCCCACTGATGTGCCTCACCTGGAAGGGTGCCTCACCTGGAAGGGTGCCCCATCCCTCCTAATCCTTCCCTCCTCCCACCCTAAGCTCTGCCGTCCCCCTCCAGATTCCCTTACTTGGCTCTTATCAGCTGCGAGTACTCAGTGACTGAAGTCTCTTAACTGATCTTCTTGGCTCCAGCCTTTTCCCACCTCCTATCTTCCCTCCCTCTCTGCATAGACGTTATCTTTCAAAACACAGGTGTGATCATATCACTCCCTGGATTAAAATCACTTAATGGCTCCCTATTAGTTACAAGATAAAGTGCAAATTCCTTAGCCTGGCACACAGTGTCCTTCAACATCTGGACCTAACAGCCTTTCTAGAAAGTGCCCCTTCCTCTGCCTCTTCAGAGCATGTCACACTCTTCCCTTTGTTCTAAACGTGCCAGGACCCTTCTTTCCAAGGTCTCCTCTTCATCCTCTCTGGAATATGCACCTGCATCCCAGGAGTCATTACCGCTTCCTGCAGGTTCCCATAGTTCATTAGCATCCTGTGACTCTCAGTTTTCACCACACTGTGCTGTCCTTGTACATACCTATATCTTTCTCTCAGAAGGTCAGGAACTTCTGGAAGCAGGGCTGGTGGTTCTGTTGACCACCAGAGGCACATTATTAAGGCCTTTTTCTTTTCAAGAGCCTATGAACATGGTCAAGCCATGAAAAAGAAAATGATTAGCTCAGAATACAACAGATGATTGGAATTAATCATTTCAAAAGCAAAATTATGAAAATTCTTGATATTTTTATTTCTTACTCACAATTTTATTTAATGTGAGATATGGGTACAGGGCTTCCCAGGTGGCTCAGTAGTAAAGAACCCATCTGTCAATACAGGAGATGCAAGAGACTCAGGTTCGATCCCTGGATCAGGAAGATCACCTGGAGTAGGAAATGGTAACCTGCTCCGTTATTCTTGGTTGGAAAAGTCCATAAAGAGAGGAGCCTGGCAGGCTACAGTCAATGGGGTCACAAAGAGCTGGATACCGCTGAGTGCCTTTAATTACGATGGTGTGATCACTCACCTAGAGCCAGACACCTGGAATGTGAAGTCAAGTGGGCTTTAGGAAGCATCACTACAAACAAAGCTGGTGGAGGTGATGGAATTCCATTTGAGCTATTTCAAATCCTGAAAGATGATGCTGTGAAAGTGCTGCACTCAATATGCCAGCAAATTTAGAAAACTCAGCAGTGGCCACAGGACTGGAAAAGGTCAGTTTTCATTCCAATCCCAAAGAAAGGCAATGCCAAAGAATGTTCAAACTACCGCACAATTGTACTCATCTCACACGCTGCTACTGCTGCTGCTAAGTCGCTTCAGTCGTGTCCGACTCTGTGCGACCCCATAGACGGTAGCCCACCAGGCTTCCCCCGTCCCTGGGATTCTCCAGGCAAGAACACCGGAGTGGGTTGCCATTTCCTTCTCCAATGCATGAAAGTGAGAAGTAAAAGTGAAGTCGCTCAGTCGTGTCCGACTCTTAGCAACCCCATGGACTGCAGCCTAGCAGGCTCCTCCGCCCATGGGATTTTCCAGGCAAGAGTACTGGAGTGGGGTGCCATTGCCTTCTCCGATCTCACACGCTAGTAACGTGATACTCAAAATTCTCCAAGCCAGGCTTCAGCAATACGTGAACTGTAAACTTCCAGATGTTCAAGCTAGTTGTAGACAAGGCAGAGGAACCAGAGATCAAATTGCCAACATCCATTGGATCACGGAAAAAGCAAGAGAGTTCCAGAAAAACATCTATTTCTGCTTTATTGACTATGCCAAAGCCTTTGACTGTGTGGATCACAATAAACTGTGGAAAATTCTGAAAGAGATGGGAATACCAGACCACCTGACCTGCCTCTTGAGAAACCTGCATGCAGGTCAGGAAGCAACAGTTAGAACTGGACATGGAACAACAGACTGGTTCCAAATAGGAAAAGGAGTACGTCAAGGCTGTACATTGTCACCCTGCTTATTTAACTTATATGCAGAGTACATCATGAGAAACGCTGGACTGGATGAAGCACAAGGTGGAATCAAGACTGTTGGGAGAAATATCAATCACCTCAGATATGCAGATGACACCACCCTTATGGCAGAAAGTGAAGAAGAACTAAAAAGCCTCTTGAAAGTGAAAGAGGAGAGTGAAAATGTTGGCTTAAAGCTAAACATTCAGAAAACAAAGATCATGGCATCTGGTCCCATCACTTCATGGGAAATAGATGGGGAAACAGTGGCTGACTTTATTTTCCTGGGCTCCAAAATCACTGCAGATGGTGATTGCAGCCATGAAATTAAAAGACACTCCTTGAAAGGAAAGTTATGACCAACCTAGACAGCATATTAAAAAGCAGAGACATTACTTTGCCAACAAAGGTCTGTCTAGTCAAGGCTATGGTTTTTCCAGTGGTCATGTATGGATATGAGAGTTGGACTATAAAGAAAGCTGTGCACCAAAGAATTGATAGTTTTGAACTGTGATGTTGGAGAAGACTCTTGAGAGTCCCTTGGACTGCAAGGAGATCCAACCAGTCCATCCTAAAGGAGTTCAGTCCTGGGTGTTCATTGGAAGGACTGATGTTGAAGCTGAAACTCCAACAATTTGACCACCTGATGTGAAGAGCTGACTCATTTGAGAAGACCTTGATGCTGGGAAAGATTGAGGGCAGGAGGAGAAGGGGACGACAGAGGATGAGATGGCTGGATGGCATCACCGACTCAATGGACATGAGTTTGGGTAGGCTCTGGGAGTTGGTGATGGACAGGGAGGCCTGGCATGCTGCAGCTCATAGGATCACAAAGAGTTGGACACGACTGAGCGACTGAACTGAACTGAACGCATGCACACACATGTGCGAACGCACACATACACACAGGTGCAATTTAATGTTTGATGTTAAGAGACTTGTCTCCACAAATGAGAGTGCCTCAGCATAAAGGTCTTAAAGCCCTTCATTAATAACTCCATTCAACAAGCATTGATTGAATACTTGCTCTATAAACTGACCCTGTATTATGCTTTGAGAATACAAAGATATAGATAGTATAACTATTCTCAAGGAGCTAAAATAATAATTTTTAGACCCATTTTATATGTGTAAAACGTGAGGCTGCAAGAGCTTAAGTAACTTTTTCAAGATTTAGGTAATAATTGGCAGTGCTAGCAGTTGCATCTAGATCAGGATTTTTAAGAAAAGGAAGCCAGCCTGTAAAGAATGATCAAAGAACTGTTCAGTGTCATAAGCACCAAGGCCGACAATTACGATGCACTGTGAGCCAGAAGTCTAGGAACTTGGAGAGGTATCAGAGCTTCACAGGGAAAGTGAATGACTTCCAGTGGAATCGTGCAGCATCCTCCATGGTCAGTTTACCTGCCTTTAGACACGGCTTAGATGGATTCGATCAAATAGCACGAATATTAGAAATTACTGTTAGGAACAAAGTAGTGTCAGTTACCAATTTTTATTGCTTTGCCTCCTGCATTCAAAACTATATTTTCCCTAAGAATGTCTATTAGTGTCAAAGTATAATTATCAAACCAAGCCAACTATTATTGTTAATTAAATTTTGTCTGCACACTTTTCTTTCCTCCAGTGTTAAATGAAGGGGGAAGTGACAGCCCCTTCATGCCACAGTAACATAACGCACCACTTAGTGAGGTTAGGTTTCTAGAGACCTCAAACATCCCAGATTAGTAAGCAGGAAATGTCTTAGCACCAGTAGCTTTCTCAAAACTCTTGTTAGTAATCAAGGATGGAATTATCTTCCAGAAGTGACAGGCAGCGTTGGAAGGGAGCAGCAAGGACATACACAAGGCTAACAGGATGTGATTGTGTACAGAAGGGCCTCCTAGGCCTACATATGTCATTAACTCATCGCATCTTCCCTAGATAGAAGCATAGGACAAAGAAAGTGGCAAGTCAGCAAGCTTTGTGAAAATTGTTTTTGTTTCGTTTCATTTCGTTTTAATTTTGGCCTTCAGAGAAAGATTCAATGACGTGGAAAGCTCACGTTTGTGGAACAGCGTATTTGGTAGCTAGGTACCTGAGGTGTTGATGGTTGAAGTTTTCCAGCGAGGATGTTGTGTGTTATATGACTAACCTAATGCAACCTTAGAGCAGGGAGAGTGTTCATTGAACTAATTATGGCCATATAATTAAAGGAGAGAAACCAGAAGATAAATCATAGATTGAACCTAATTTCAAATGTCCCGTCCTCTGCCAACATCTGCTATTTACCTCATACTTTTCTTAGTGAGAATGGTTTTAGTTTGCAATTTAACATCAGTGATGGGGATGTTTTAATTTACTCTGTGCTTCTTAAAGTTAGCCTTAGAATGAAAAGAATAATAGCTAAAGCTCTGAAATTGAAAAAAAAAATTCCAGCATGTTATGGAAGCTCCTAAGAAGCCGTATAGACAGAGGCTGCATGGAGATAGTGATGATGCTAATGAAGAAGTTGGAGAAGAAGACTGTATCCTTTAGTTAGCATTCATAGAGCTTGAAAAATAATTTTACACAATATTCTGACTCGATTCTCACCATTTACCCTTTGTAAAATGTGAAAACAAATTCAGAGTTTTTCCCAGTTTCATCACCAGTAAGCTCAGAACTACAGCACTTATTCCTGTTTTTCAAGTCATATGGTCTCATTTTCCTTAGACACCCTCTTAACAAGTAAAAATAAGGCACAAGTGATGTCCTTATCAATAGCCCTAATTTCAATGATGATTAATCAGCAGCCCACATTCAGATGATACTAATCAAGTTATTTTCATAATAACACCACTTCGGATAGCTGCAGTGCACGTCTGTCATTGGCTTTGCACTGGGGACTTGGTACAAGTCAGAAAAGTAGAATCTGGAATCTCCTTTAACTGCTGTCCATATGCAATCTTTTCATCAAACCCTGGCTAAAGAAGCGCCTTCTAACCGGTATATTTCTTCCCAGACTCCCTGGGACCAGCAACTCAAGAGCCCAGAGGTTAAAAGAAAAACAAAAAAACCCTTGCCTTAGTAATAATAAGGGCCTTAGTCACAGAAGCCAACTTTCCAGGTAAGAAATTGTCATCTCATAAAATAGTCCAAAGCTGCTTGAATTCCTGATAGGAGATGTGAGTGAGCTGAATGTTGCCACAGTATCCAGCATGATGATTATCGTGGCTTTACAGGTGTTTCTTGAACAAACCGTATTACACTCACTCAGCATACTCTCTAGAATAAGAATGTGAAACGTCCGTCCCCTCCCATTTCCCCGTTTTCTGTTTCTGCAGTCATGTCAGTTGAAGCTGACATTCACTCTGAGTCCATATCTGATGCGTTCCAGCTGATATCCTTACTTGCTTGTCCTGTCGGCTCTAAGCTTTAAATTTGGAAGGTTTTCAATGGCTCTTGTTGGAAGGAAAAAATGAGCCAGGAGATGTAGAGACTGCTATTACGGCCAAATTGCAGTCACATAGACTGTCAATACTAATGAATGCCCTTGAAGCAGATACTGTAACTGCCTGAAGTCGGAGTTGAACTGCCTTATGAGTCAGAATCATCGGCAGAACAGACACCCTCTCTCTAAATACTAACAGCCCAATATTTAGACTCCGGTTATACAGCTGATTGAATCGCGGGAGCATATTGTAACATGCTGATTGCTGATAGGCCTCAAATTCCTTCTATGCTGAAAATATTAGTTTAGTTTTATTCCTAAATCATATAAACCAGATACAGTAGGTTCTTTGATTAGTCCCCCACCATTCTTTTAGCATCATAAATTAAAGCCTCAGTTGCTGCTAAGCTGCTTAAGTCATGTCCGACTCTGTGCAACCCCATAGACGGCAGCCCACCAGGCTCCCCCATCCCTGGGATTCTCCAGACAAGAACACTGGAGTGGGTTGCCATTTCCTTCTCCAATGCATGAAAGTGAAAAGTGAAAGTGGGGTCACGAAGAGTCGGACAGGAAAGTGAAAAGTGAAAGTGAAGTTGCTCAGTTGTGTCCGACTCTTCGCGACCCCCTGGACTGCAGCCTACCAGGCTCCTCTGTCCATTTGATTCTCCAGGCAAGAGTACTGGAGTAGGGTGCCATCACCTTCTCCGAAGCCTCAGTAACATACTGTAATTGTGAATAATACCAGAGTTAAGTAGAGGTCTCTTTAAATCTCTTTAAATCTCAGTTTCCTCATCTGTATAATGGGGATAATGATAAGATGTTGAACCACATAGGACTGTTGTGAGAATTAAATAAGATAACATAAAATGGTAATATAAGATAATTAATGATAATATAAGATAATATAAAAAAACAATGCCTGGGGACATAGAAAACATTTTAAACATATATTAGCTATTGTTATCCTGCACACAATTAAAATAATGCCCCCTCCAGAAATAATGGGTGTTTTCATGATATTAAAAAAATTAAAATAATAATGAACCCTATAGAAAAGAAATAATTTATTTCTCTTGCCTCCAGACATGGAGAAAATTAGTCACTTCCCTTTTCCTTTCTGTGTCTAGTAATTGTTATATGTGATAGTGTTGTGATTTTATGTATCTTACACTAATTTTTAGTCTTTAACACCCTGAAGGCAAATGTAAAGAAAAAAGCTTTTATTAAGTTGAAGCAAGTGACCTGGTTTAATAATGATATCTCTTATCAATGGGAAAGGTGATATTAAATTAGCTGCTTAAAAGCTGGGTATAAAAAAATAAGGGAACTACAGGTGCCATCTCCATTGAGGTTCTAAGGAAATTCAATATAAAGCACTTTCTAGAAGGACAGTTATTTAACAGCAAGTATTGCAAATAGTCTCCATCTCTAATATGCTTAGAACACAAGGAAATTGAGAAGTAGCAGTTAAGAAGTGAGCATAGTAGAGTTGGCTGTGTCCATAGCTTTGAAATCCTAAATTTCTTTTCATATGGTTAGAAAAAAGGCAACATTATACTTTCTTACAGAGTAAGGGTTCATCAGAGACTGCTTCAGCATGTGTAGTAAATGGCTTGGCTACCAATATCTCTCCTGGGATATGGAAGAAGTCCCAGTTCCCTTAAATCTTTAGAGGAATAATAGAGCCTAATATGTGTATTGTCGTTTGTGGTTTTCAAATATTTTAATATGTATTTTGCATTTTCATCATGTAAACCTTTTGTTTTAGTTATGAATAGCTTGTGATTTGAGAAATGTAGATAGTTCTATATGTGAATTAAAATCATCCATTCCCATTATCTCAGCCCTCAATTAACTTTGGGATCAGTGACCACCCCACTGGATACTGTGAAGATCTGTGCTTCGTTAGTTACCAGCTTCTTCCTACAGAGATCATCTCTTTTAGAGTGTGATTTTCTTTCCCAAGAGTCCATGCTCATGGACAGCAGGGTTGTACAACTAGTTTTCACTCACAAAGTAACCACTTAATACACCCCAGGGAATAGAGTATCTATTATCGGTTCATTAGCAAAGTGGTTTGTGCAGAAGATCAACAGTTGGCCTTCAGCACTGTTTCATCTGAAAGAGACAATGTGTTTTGAAATGCTGGAACACTCCCCAGCTTTGAATTGCTACTGAAGCAGCTCAGTATAAACTGCTCTTTTATTTTCTTTTGCCATAAACGAGCATCACAGAATCAAATCCATTGAGAAGAAATTCCTTGCTTTGCCAACACAATTAGTTTTGTAAGAAGCCTCTGTCTTCAGATTGTTCTCCTCCAAAATCCAAGTTGGATGGCTGTGGTTATTTTTTAATTAATATTTTTTTAAGAGCCCCTTTTCTCCCAAGAGCCTCTAAGCAGATTTAGCAGGCTTAAAATGACTCTTCCACAAGGTGATTTCAATGCCATCTTACAAGCAAATAAAACAGTGACTTTCCTACTTTATTGGCTCAATTTTTCCCTCTCTCTTTTAATTCTCCAAAATCCTGTCCACTGGAGGGAGTTTTTCTTCAGGGTGAGGATATCTTCTCTCCAAAAAAGATGCTATCTTTTTGATGAACAAAAAGACCATGAAACCCATCTAGCCATGAAAAGGAGTAAGAGGAGAAAAAACATTTCTGTGTGAGGAGCAAAAGGATTCAGTGATTATTATTATCTTGCATGGTTTATTCTTTATTCTCTTTCTTTGATTGCCTTTCACTTCTTGGATAAGTGGATTTTAATGGAAAAGCTAATTCATATCTTCACGTTTAGTGGATGGGTATCACTCCCCACAAACATTGTATAGAGGGCATTGCACCTCTCCACTTTATGGAATCAGGCAGCTCAGATCATAAGCATCGTAATTGCTTGGACCCCTTAGTGCTGTGGGCTCTGATTAAAAAGTTCTATTGAGCTCAGAGTCTTTTAAGAGGAAGGCAGCTAATGTGATGGTTAAAATTGAAATAGCATAGTCGAAGATGCTGTAACTACTTTCTTTTGTCACAGTCTTCCTGGAAAAGAGTTTTCGCACATCTAATCAATGTTTCCTTTCACAAAAGAGATTCTCATCCTATATGTAAATATCAGTTGGACAGTGCTTGACCGCAGTTCTTCAGCTTTAATGCTGAAAACCAATAGACCCAAAGGTAAAAAACAGCTTGATGCTTATTAGCCTTTAAAGTTAAGATTTGGGTCACCTTGGGTTTGCATGGTATAAGGGCTCATTCTCTTGGCAGAGAAAAGCAGAAACAGCTCTTCTTACAAATGAAATAGCGCAAGATTAAAGGATTTCATGGGGACAAGAGAATCTTGACATCATCCTGCACAATAACGTTTGTTCTGTTTTCAGTCCTAGTCACTTTCCAGTTTGTAAGTTGATGGTGGAATTATAAAAATCTATTCATTAGGTAGACTTTGTTGGCCTTGGAACCATCAAAATCTTGGGTTTGGAAATTTGAAGGCAAAATCTGGCCTTGGCTATTTCAGAGCTACCCCTTCTAAAAAGGATATTATTACAAGACATGAATTTACAGAACCAGACCTTTGTGTAGTTGATGTGGCTGAATGTGCTGTGGGAAGTCACCACTATGAGCGTCAATATTCTTAGCTGTCCCTCCTCCTTGTGCATTTTGGCGTTAAAGGTGAAATTCCATTTTTAACCCCCTTGTGGTTGTCTGAACAGTGATTAATGAACTCAATATGATTCCTTGCAGACTTTTCAAAGGGTGGATGAAGGATGGAATTTCAACTTCTTTTTTGGAAAAAAAAAAAAAAAAAGGACAGGGCTTTTGCATCATACAGCTTTTAAAACTAATGTCCTTTCTTGAATGCCAAGAAAACAACGGGAATTTCTCAGAAGTATATGCAGCTTGACACAATAGGCCTTAATTGGTGTCAAGGAGATGTTGGGATGAATGAGGAAATGCCCATTTAGCTGATAAGACTTAAAAGTGGAGCCTTGTTATGAGCTGTCATCTCAACGTGTATTTAAACTATAGCAAAACTGAAACATATTTGCCATATAGATCATAATGACTCCAAAGGAGCCATTATACTCTATTATGTAATTACATAATCAAAGTATGCATAGTAATCAGCTTTTGGAATTCAATGCTAATCAAACATACCTATAGTATGTGTTTAAGCTAAAATAGAGAGCGTTAATTTGCCATTAGTCAACTAAACAAGAATGTGTATACAGAATATTCATGAATAGCTTAATGTTATGTAGATGATATTTTTTGTTTTGTATTCAGGGGAAATCAACAATTTTAATTGAAGAAAAAACCAGCACTGAAGGAAGATTACTCTTTAACTTGCTGTTCAAAAATTTGCCTCACCTTTTACTGATTATAAGAGGAGATTAGATTAAATTCAATTTTTTTTTCTTCCAAAAGCTCTAGTGATACAACAGTTACTATACTACATGAGATTCTTAGGCAATCCTGACTATCTCCATGCCATAGGATAAATTGTTATGAATACTACACTTGAAACAAGCCTTTAATAAATATATAAAGAAACCTTGAACATGTATTACTTTTGTAATTAGAAAAAAATCAATAAATTTTTTTTAGAAATAGCCAAGAATAGAAATACCTTGATGAGCCATTAGAACTGTGGCCTCACACTTGCCACATGATCTTACATATCTCCTCCCTGGATCTCACTGTCTTCATCTGTAAATGAGAGAATTGATCGGCAGATTCCTTTTAGTTGTGTTGCTTTGATTCCTCAAGGGTTCTATGAGAAAGAAGATGACATAAAGGAAATGTTTTGGTCCATGTCACATACTATTGCCCACTCAGTTATTTATTGAATTGGTTTAGTTTAACTCTAAGTTTATGAGCCGTATGGTTCGCATTCATAATTATTTTGACCATTGAGTAGACAGTCCTTGGAGCAGACAATCAACAGATTCTACTTTACTGTTTGGGATGGCAAAACATGGGTTAGGATCAAAAAGGTTAAAAGTAGCTTTGTAAACAGCAGACAGATTGAATGCTTTTGATTTTAAATAAATATTCAAGTATTCACAAAGGTTGAAGTATTGCCTCTCTTTGAAATAAAGAGTTGTATTTATGTTGAAGTGTGTGCACCCTTAACCTTAATCCATGGTTGATGGGCCCATCTTTTTTGACACAGGTTCTCACTGCCTTTTATTTGCACGCTGGCTGACCGAAAATGTTACTGTAATATTGAAAGGGGACTAAATTCTTTCATCAAAAGCTTTCATGGCTTGAACTTCATAAATTTATTTTCAAATTACTTTTACTGTAATTCTTATTAATTCAAATAGGTTTCTGATTTGATATAAAACTCTGTAAATGCAAGGAACAGTTTAATGAAATGAAAGATAGGGTTGAGTCTTTTAAAGGAAATGTACAAAATATGCTGACAATAATTGCTTAGATAGAAATCAAATCTTAATGGCTCTGTTAATGATTTGTAGTGAACACTGTGTTTACGTTGACTTGGGGGAACATAAGCAGTTAGAAAAATTTTTCCCTCTGGATTTCAACAGAATCTTCTCTTTTTCTCTCTTTCTCTTCCTGAAATGTACTCAGTTCGAGTGCAAGCTCTCAGAAAAGTTAGCAGGAATCACAGTGTCTCTACGGGTGATGGTTGTATTTGGGTTGGGTAAGGCATTTTTCTCTCAAGTTGAGTACGTAACTGACGTGGTTGTAAAAATGGGATCCAACAGAAATGAGAATGGGGGAGAAAACATTTGAAGTTTTAAGACACAGAGCTCACATACAACAGGAAAGAAGGGCTTCAAAATCATGTAAGTTTTTTTGATTCCGGAGAATCTGAACTCAGATGCCTCTTAGAGGGAAAGAATTGATAACCCCAAACCTTGAATTGGTGTGAAATTTCAAGCACTCTGGTGGTTTTTTTAAATTAGTAACTACCATGATCATTAGTAAGATGGTGTTTCTGTTTGATTGGGTTTTTTTGGACAGCCTGTACCGTTGGTTTCACTTTTGTCTAGTCAGACAACCTGACTGTGCTGATTTAATGCTAGGTTCAGTCTTCCATAGAGCACAGGGTGAAAAAAAAAAAGTTTCCCTAATATGATTTTGCTACTAAAGGAATAGGTCAAGGGACTTTATTTGCTCTTTCTATGGGCAAACTGTTCGCAGTGAAGAGTCATTGGTGCTCCTTGAAGTCAGTAAGAGTTTACATAGTTACCATAGTATAAGCTGAATCCTGTTCTAACTGTGACTTGCCCTTTTATTATAGACTTGACTGGAGAGACTCCCCCGGTGTAAAGAAGTGCTTTATTTATTAACAGCCAGGCGGCGGAGGCCAGAGCTCTCGGTGCTGGCAAATGCCGGCCATGCAGTGGTAATAAAAGCGTTCTCCAGGGGCACAGTGTGCCGAGTGCTGAAAGAAGGAGACAGTAGTAAACACGGTGTTTTACATTCAGGACAGATTCTCTCTCATCTTGAAGTGTGTAATTGTGTTCTGGATAAATTATGGAAATTAAAAAAAAAATCAGAAGTTGCTCATAGGGAAATCACCCTCTTTAAAAACAAGTAAATTTTCCAAGGCAGAGCCAGTAGAACCTTGGCAACAGACCCTGAGGTTGGCTGGTTGAAAAGTACAAGCTGCATGGGCTGGAGAAACTGACAGAACTGGATTCTAACACCAGCTCAGCCACTTAGCTTAATTACATTAGACAGCTTATTTCAGCTTCTTCGTGTCTCAGGTCCTTAAAGTGAGGATACTGAAAACTCCAGGAGGTTGAGAAGAAAACACATTCAAAGCCGCTAAGAAAGCACCTAGCATCAGATCAACTTATGTTTCCTTCCCCCACGTCCCTTGCCTGAGAATGCCGTTTCTCCTTTCAGCTCCTTGTTTGAAGATTTGCGTCATCCCCCAGTTCAGGCAGTTCTCTTGTTGGTCCAATAGATTCCAACTCAGGCTAGTGTTCTCTGTGATGCCATTTACATAGTGTTTGTAACTAAATGAGGTTTCAGGAAGGAATCCAGGAGTTAAGTCAATTGATGATTGAATTAATGGGAGATTTATGAGTCCACTGCATCCACTCCAGCCCGAACCACCTCAGCTGAAATGGTCTTTAGTGATCATCAGAATAAATTTTAGCTTTTTTTCTGCTTTAGATAAGACGTTTTTTCATTCTTGTCATGAATATCTTGGCAACTTCTAGAGTACTATGCGAGACTTGCTTGTGAGTGAATGGGCCTCTCTAATGCTGAAGTTTTGTTTTTAGAATTTGTGGGGCAAGTAGGCATGTTATAGGAAATTCAGTTGCTGGTATAAATTAAAACTAGTTTGGTTCTGTCTCTTAAACCTCACCCACATATACCAGTTAGCAGTCAAAAATGTCTGTACGTGTCAGACATTGTTCCACCCTTAAAATAAATTACCTTGCTGCTAACAGCCTTATTTAATGGCTACAGTTATATCGTACCTGCTCAAAGCCTCCTTGATTTCTTTTGCCCAGAACATGTGCTGTTTTCTACCTTGACAGTATATCTGCTAATTGAGTTTTAGAAAATCAGAAAGGCTTTTTAAATGGATTATTTAAGAAAGGCACTAGAGTTGCCTGTTTGTATCCTTCTGCTACACATCAAATTGTGTTTTGTAACAACCTAATTGTCATGATATCTATGTCAAGGGGAAATTTATCGAGTCACAGTACACCCTTCTGTTTGGAAGAAATATTTGAGGATGTGAGCAGAAATTATTTTTACATAAAGGCTTCAGGCGGTTAAGAGGACTGACATACATATTGTATTTTCATCACTGTCATTCACTTCCTTTGCCTCCAATAAATAGGTCATTATTATTCCACTGCAGCCATCTTCTGATGCTCCAAATATGGAGCTGTTTAATATAACTACTGTCCAACTGACCCGTATAATTTATTGGTGATTTTTACAGACCGATACCCTTGGACCACCACCATCCATCAAGGCGCTTTGATATCTTTCAGCATTTATAATTTTTTAGCGTTAGTATTGTAACCATGTTAACATACCTGGGAACTGTCATTTTCTGAGACAGTGGACTTTAGGTTGGCCTTAGCAATTTCATAAAAAAAATACAGTAATGATGATGATACCGCCATGGATTTGCAGAGCATGTTATGCAATGGCACCCCACTCCAGTACTCTTGCCTGGAAAATCCCATGGGCGGAGGAGCCTGGTACCTGCAGTCCATGGAGTCGCTAAGAGTTGGACACGACTGAGCGACTTTACTTTCACTATGTGCCAGAGCACAGCAAGGGCAAACATTTGCAGATGGCAAAAATTTTACCTGAATGATTTATTCAGTAATGACACATTAAGGGATCTGATCTTATATTACTTAATTGTAAGTAATAAATAAGAATGTTGAGACTTTTTAAGAAATGAACAAAGAAACGAAAATTCCTCTGGTTCTGTTGTAATACTTACCAGGCTTAAAATACAAAATCACGGTCAACTCCTCTGCTCCCATCTCCTTTGCAGATGTTTCATAACCTTACTATGAATACAGACCAAATATACTAGGGTTCTGAGTAAAGACTAAAATTAGAGTGGATAGTTATTTCCACAGAAACCATCCCATTAGAGCATAACTGAATTGCAGTTGGCTTCAAGTCCTAGTATCTGCGATGGTGTATGTGTGTGCTTGGTTGTATCTGACTCTTTGCAACCCCATGAGCTGTAGCCCACCAGGCTCCTCTGTCCTTGGAATTTTCCAGGCAAGAATACCGGAGTGGGCCATTTCCTACTCCAGGGGATCTTCCCAACCCAGGGATCGAAGGCATCTCCTGCATTGGCAGGTGGATTCTTTACCACTGAGCCACCTGGAAAAGCCTCCTGCATGATGTAGTCAGGATCTACAAGGCCAAAGGGATAAAGGCATTTTGCTGGATAGCCTTTCCACGTGTTCCTTTTATAAGCTGAAGATTCTTATTTGTTGCTAATAAACTTCCTTGCGGTAGAAGAAATCTCCACAATCCAGCGGACCAGTTTGGTATTGTGATCTCCTCAAGGCAAGTCCCATGATTTGACACTGGATAGCATTGGAATCATGCAGTTTAATGTTTCCTTAATTTTTGTACTAGATTGGGTTACCAGAGGAAATAGGGTATTGTCCTTTCTGTACAGACCTTCTCAAGGGCCAGCGAAACCACTGTGAAAAGCATGCTTGATTGGCAGGAATTCCCTGTCCCTTGTTCTGTTCTCAGATCTGGGAATAAGCTGCTCCCTCCAGCTGAGTTCTAAGTTCTGTGTTTGTCACAGTAATACACCGAGGAAAAAATAAGCGTCTCTCCTTTTCCGCTGATCACTCGTCCTCTCTATTGTTATTCTCTCACACTCCTCAGCCCACTAAGCTTTCACTGCTGGATCACGCTGGGGAAAATTTACCTTTTTACTCACTACAAGCCCTGTGGGCCTCATTCTCACACCCAGGTTAATTCCCTGGATCAGAGGCCTCAAGGTTGGGTTTCATTTTGGTTTGCTCCTCAAGCATCAGGAATTTTTATCTGTGGCTCTAATATTTTTTTTTTTTCCTCATCCCTCTAGTTTCCTCTTTTCTAATCCTCTCCCAGAGGCTGGTCTGTTTCTAGTTGGATTTGGCTTAAAGCCATCTGAGACACCCTTTCTCATGCTTCCCCACTGTGTCCTGCCAAAAAAGGATCCTTCAGCAGAAATATGATAGCAGGTGGAAATCCTCCACTTACTCTAATTGCACCTCTATTTATGCGGTCTC
Source organism: Aepyceros melampus (assembly GCA_006408695.1). Taxonomy (NCBI): domain Eukaryota; kingdom Metazoa; phylum Chordata; class Mammalia; order Artiodactyla; family Bovidae; genus Aepyceros; species Aepyceros melampus. Next base: position 271,994 of record SJXQ01009175.1, read on the forward strand.
ACTTTTTTTTTAGAATAGTATTTATCTTTGACCTTTGTTTCTTAATGTGACAAAGTTTTTTTTAGAGAGTGAATAAGCCGCCCTGAGTTGATATATAATTACCTAGAGAGCTCCTTGAGTGCAGGGATCATGAGCTTTCATTCTTGTATTCACACTACTCCCAACACGTATAGTTGCTTAGTTGGGATCTGACATCTAGAGAAGTGATGATGGTGATGATAACAGCTCCCATTTATTCAGTTTTATGAGAAGCCAGACACAGGGCCAAATGCTTTACATTTATTATCTTTCTTAATCTTCCCAGCAGCCACGTGAGACAGCTTTTCATTACTGTCCCCATTTTGCAGATGAGACACTGTCTCAGGGACTTGAAATAGTTTACCTAAAATCTTACAGCTGAAAAGCAATCATCCCCGTCCTCTTCCTGATTGGCCATCATACGTATTGCCAGTACCTACCTTTTGTTCTGTAAGTGGGGATTAGAGATCAGTTTTCACCAATACTACAGCTTCTTACAGGCTAGGACAATGTCATGTACTTCTGTATCCCCTGCTATGCCAGGTGCAGAATTGGACATTCAACATTATTTCATCTTTTGCTTTTGAAGTCTCCTCTCCTCCTACCTGTGCTGTGGGTCATTTAGGACATTTCTGAGGGGCCCTGGCTGCTTCACTTGTCTTGAAGCAACAAACTAGAGCAGATTTGGAGATAATCCAGGTATCAGTGGACTGAAAGCCTAGACTTTAGGAAATTTTCTGGGGTTTCCCAGGTGGTAAAGAATCCACCTGCCAATGCAGGTTACACAAAAGACACGGGTTCGATCTGTGAGTTGGGAAGATCTCCTGGAGTAGGAAATGGCAACCCACTCCAGTATTTTCCAGTTGCCTGGAAAATTCCATGACAGAGGATCCTTGCAGGCTAGAGACCATGGGGTTGCAAAGAGTTGCACACGACTTAGCCACTAAACAACAACAAAGAGATTTTCTACCTGGCTGGAAGAGTGTAGTCTATAGAGAGGACGTGTTTCAGGATTGCCTGGGGCTTTGGATAGTCATGAAGAACAGCATAACAAACTGAACTGTAAGCCTTCCTAGGATTTTATTGAGATTCCAAAAAGTCGTAGTCAGTTCTCCACCCCTGCACAATGCATAACAGCCTATATACCCAGAATCTTGACATCCTCTAACAAGGTGAGATTGTTTACTGAGCCCTGCCTCCTACTTCTGTTAAGTGGCCCCTTGAGTTTTCTGTGAGGTGACCAAATAGCTAAAGGATTGAGGAGGTTGAGTACAGTCATTCCTTCATATCCACGGGGGATTGGTTCCAGGTTCCCCATAGACAACAAAATCTCAGGATGCTCAAGTCCTTTGAAATGTTTACTTTAAGTCATCTCTTGGTGACTTACAATACCCAGTGCAATGTAAATGTTATGTAAATAGTGGTAAATACATGTAAGTACTATATAAATAGTTGCTGGCCTGTTGCAAAGTCAAGTTTTGTTTTGGAGAACTTTCTGGAATTTTTTGTTTTTTTTTTTTAGTGTTTTCTATCTGTGCTTGGTTGATTTACAGATGCCCAACTCTCAGATAAGGAAGGCTGATATCTGTGTGTTTCCCTTACTCCCTTTGTGAGAGCTGCCGTCCCTCATGACAGCCAATACTCTGCTCTCCTTACCTCTCCAGCATACACGCCGCAAGTAACGACGCAGAGGCTGGAGCATGGGCATCATAACTTCTGGGAGCACATTGATTCCAGGCTTTGTTGCATTTTGCCCCTACATCTCTCTATTAAAACGAGCTTAATAGGCTCGTTTTGTGGACTATGGAGAAAGGTGTGCAAGCCTTGGCAAATGTTGCTGCTTATGTCTATCTTCTGTTTGGGTCACGCAGCTTGCAGGATGTTGGTTCCCTGACCAGGGATTGAACCCGAGCCTTTGGCAGTGAAAGCGTGAAGTCCTAACCACTGGACCACCAGGAGATTCCCATTGTGTCTATTTTCTAATTTGCTTCTTGTTTCTAATTTTAATTGATCCTATTAACTAAGTTTTAATTGATGGAATTTTTTTTCTCCTTTTTTTAAAGGTGATGGACAGAATTTGTTTACGAAAGACGTGACAGTGATTGAAGGAGAAGTTGCAACCATCAGCTGCCAAGTCAATAAGAGTGACGACTCTGTTATTCAACTACTGAATCCCAATAGACAGACCATTTATTTCAGGGACTTCCGGCGTAAGTTTCTATCTCTACAGCATTAGATGACAATTTTTTTTCCTACATGTTGTCTTGATAAAGAGATTGCAAAGGCCTTCTTCTTTTTTTTTTCTTTTAATTTAATGTTAGGTGCTTAAAGATTAATCAGTTCTTCAGAGGGAAGAAGAGACATGCAATCATAATCTTCCTACTTAATAGAAACCTTGAATGGTCCTTTTTAAAAGTAAGGCAATAGGAATGGATTGTAGTAATTCAAGGTGAGTTGCAATTGAGTCCCAAATACTTAGCTGACACAAACAACTCAAATAGGGTTAAGCAAGGAAAATGTAGCATTCTCAAAGGTAATCTGTTTGGTTTGAAGATTGAAGTTTTCAAGGCAATCTGTGCCCATAAAGACAAAACCAAATCTCCTGTCATCTTAGCCTGTGGAAGATGGAGGTGCCCATGTGCTGAAATCTTTCCAAATGTAAGACCACGAAAGCCAGTAATCGAAACTTAATTGTATACTATAGCAGTGCTCACATGAGTGCCAGGGCTTGGCAAGAGCAAGAGTCAGGTCTTTCGAAAGATTGCTGTTGAGAGCACTGCTGCCTACAAAGCGAGTTCGGACATGTCGCTTCCCACCTGCTTTTCTCCATTTTCCCCGACGCCTCAGAACATTCATGACCTGTGGAAAGAGTCGAGAAACCTAAGGACCATTAAGGGGATGAAGGAGAGTAAGAGAAGAGGAGCCAGCTTCTCATTCTGAGAATGAATTTTTGTCATTAGTATATACTACTCTAACCTTTATCAAATTAATAAAAGGATTTTAAATGAATATTAGAATCAGTAAAAAGCCCACAGATGTTATTTTCCTACTTTATGCCTAATCGGTTTCATACTGTGAAGCTGAATACAGATAGAAACAGGGTCAGAGCTCAGGGCCTCCTGCGCCCCAGGTCACAGATGTTTGGCAGCTCCGCCTCAAATCACATCAAACGCAAAGATGCATCCCGGTTAAATTGGATTGTTTTGCTATAAAGTTTTTATTTTTTAATGATTTTCATTTTGCTTTTGAAATTACTAATGATTTTTTAAAACTTTTCTCTCATAACATTAGGACCTCTATTTCTCTTAAGGCCTCAGATTCTTAGAGATAATTTAAAAGCCCGTGGGTTCTATTCCCTGAAATTTCAGTGTCCAAAGGGGCCACCTGGCCTGCTTTTTCTTCCTGTTTTCATTCTGCCTATCTCTGATAGAAGATTTGAAACAATTTATGACTAAGTGCTCAAAACTGACAGCAAGAGGTGTGTGTGCAAGAGAGAGAGAGTGTGTGTGTACAGAAACACACACCCACATGTGTGAGTTTCCTTTCCAGCAGGGATGTTTGCTACATGCAGACAATGCAGAAGGCCTAAATAGGAACTCAAGAAGGACAAAGTAGTACCTACCAGGTGCAGAGCAACTTAATCCGCGTGTCTACTTGGTAGCTGGCTTTCTAGTCCTCTGGCTTTTCCTTCCCCTCCAGAAGGCAAATAGATGGTTGTCTTTCTCACATTCCTAACTCTGTGTTTTGTTTCCCAGCTCTGAAGGACAGCAGGTTCCAGCTGCTGAATTTTTCGAGCAGTGAACTGAAAGTGTCGCTGACAAATGTCTCCATTTCTGATGAAGGAAGATACTTCTGCCAGCTCTACACTGACCCCCCGCAGGAAAGTTACACCACAATCACAGTCCTGGGTAAGGAATGCATCAGGGCTTGTCCTAGGAGAGGAGAGGGCTAGCACTTACTGCCAGGTGGCTTCCAGCAGCTAGGAAAAGGTTAATGGTAAATTTTACAGTTTTAGGAAGACTCACCGCCCATCTTGCGGAATTTTAAAAATAGCCTATTTTACCAAACACTCTAAGGAATGGCAATCAGCAGGCTTTATAGATTCCACCTGCTCTTGGGTTTCAACCCTCAAGCTTCAGAAGCAAAGATCAAGAGAATTTAGAGCCCTCAAATGAATCACTCACCACATGCGATGCCATTGCTTCTAACTTCCAGGATTTTTTTTTCCTCTGTGCAGAAGAGGGGGTGATGGGCTCCTCCATCTGCACCCTGTGGCAGAGCTCTGTGATGAAATCCGCTTAATGATTTTTCCTTCTGAGTTACATCTCGTTTAATATTGTTGATCTCCTTTTCTTCGGCTTGACTTATTGCCTTGTTTATTGCTCATACTCAAGATGATGCTGTAAAAATCATACCCCATGAACACATACTTGGCCACAAATTGCAACCATTGGACATAAAAGAGTGAAGAGCTTCTAGGGAGAGAAGACTGATACTAAGCAAGGACTGTGGACTGGCTGTCAGGTACACTTCTTCCTCTGCCAAGTTGAGTGTCTTCATTCAGTGGTCCCCAGCCTTTTTGGCACCAGGGACTGATTTCATAGAAGGCAGTTTTTCCATGAACTGAGGGTGGACGGGGATGGTTTGGGGATGATTCAAGCACATTGCTTTTATCACGCACTTTAGGGAGCCTTCTCTCCCTAGAAGCTCTTGCACTTTATTTCTAATCTAATGCTGCCACTGATCTGACAGGCATACCAGTCCACAGCCCTGAGACTGGGGACCCCATCTTCATGTATGATCACTAGGTTGTGACTTGCAGCAGAATCCCGGTAGCCAGGTTTCCATGTGTGTTTTGACAGAATGAGCAGATACTCCTGTGGTAAAGGTGGTCTGAATTAGTCACCTTTTAGACAAATATATGCTCCAGTACATAACACCAGCTGTTTTTGGAACTGAGTTTTCAAGGACATACATATAACAAGAGACAAGATCTCTGATTTACACCTTTGGGAAGATGATGAATCAAAGTCTATTTGAGGCAGCAGACTGCAGCTTTTCAGTGTAATGATATGAAGATTAAAGGGGGAAGATAAATATGAAGGACGTTTTTGCTTAGTGTGTGTGAACATATATGTATTTATGGATGTACGTATTAAGCTGCTGCCTCATTGCTTTATTTAAACAGAGCTGTAATAAGGAGCATTTTTTAAATTCATTGAACTAAAACATATCCCTGATGCTTACATATATGTTATTGATAAGAGGAACACTGATTTTAGAAAGTCGTGTTTTATGTCCAGCCATTCTGCTTCCTCTGTGGTCTGTGTTTGATGGTGTATATATATTTATCTCTAATTGCACCTTTGATCCCTTTTAGACGGAGAGAAATAGTAAGTGTGGAAGGTTTGGCTGGGATGACTATTTGGGGATTTGGCAGATGCACCAAAAGTTTTCAGTAGATGTCTTTGTTTGCTTATTGGAGTAGGTCATTAGCTGCCTGACCTTCAAATTGACCATATTCCCTTTGACCCACCATTGTCTACGGCATGCCCACAAAAGAAAACTAGATGGAATATACTTAAGGCATTTTGAATTTTCAGAATGTTTTATTTCATATACCTTTAAGTATGAATGTCTTTATTTCAAAGAAATAGATAACAATAGATGTTAGCCATCTTGCCCAGGACAAAGCACATGGTGAGAATCAAGAATTTTAGAGTTTGAAACAGACCTTACTCTTCTGGCTCATAGCCTCTGGGTCTTATTCTAAAATAATAGATTTCTTGCTTGTATTGTATAGAAGCATTAACTTAAAGGTACTTGAACATAATACTGGTGGATGCGCCTTTTGCATACATTATGTGTTCATTTAATATTCCTTCCATTGAATGTATTCTAGGATTCCTTGATGGAGTCAAATTGTTATCATCAGTGCTTGAGTCTTTCATATTCCAAAATCTGACAATTTCCACTGATACTCATGTATTCAAAGCTTCCTTCTAAGGTTTAGCATTTTCAGATATTATAATGAATGAAGAATGATCTATTAGCATCATCTTCATTTCTATCTGTGGTTCTCTGAAAAGGACCCCGTATGTACTTACACAGCTGTCAAACTTCTTGATCGGTTGAAGATGCTCATTTTAGTACATGCATCTTTATTAGTTGCTTGAAGCTTTCAGCATAATTATAAGACATAGAGATGGGGATTTGTTAGTTACTATTATGTTTATTTTCTTACCCCTGTAAAAACTTAACTCTCCTATGATTTTTTACATGCATTTTGGTGCCTTTTAGGGTATTCATCCACTCCTTCCACTTGTGACGAGTTTGTTCCTGTCTCCAGATCATAGTGCTGTTGCTTAGTCATGTCTGACTCTTGGAATTCCATGGACTGTAACACACCAGGCTCCTCTGTCAGTGGGATTTCCCAGGCAAGAATACTGGAGTCACCAATTCCTTCTCCAGGGTGTCCTCCCAACTCAGGGATTGAAGCCATGTCTCCTGTTTGGCAGGCGGATTCTTTACCGCTGAACCACCTGAGAATCCACAGGCATCGTAGTGTAGGACTCTCTTCATACTACTGTTCATAAGAGGAGATGAACAAGAGAAAGAATATACTACTTTATGATTAATATAGACACTGATAATAATCACTGATATTATTACAATCCTATCCTTCTAAGATTAGTGTTCACTCTTAAGATTCCAGGAACAGGAAAAGCTAATTATTTTAAAGGGTCTTAGAGTGAGATTCCACGTACTGATCAGCTTTAAGGCTCCTCTTTTGTTGTATTAATGTGGCTCATCTTGATATTGCTGACTATTTTTTATGTTGTAGGTGTAATGTTTATAATTAGCACTCAAAGATTTGAGGCTAGCTAAGAAGAACCTCGGCATTTCTCTGCTATTTTCTAGTATTTCCCTCTCTGTGGCTTTTATTTGTATTTCCATCTCTATGCATCTCCTTACATATATCTTTGGTTATTTTCATTAATGGCTGCAGTTCTTACTAAATGTGTCTGTTTAGTGTACCATGTATAAGTATATTCTCTGGTTAGTAGTAGTTTTAATTCATTTTTCCTTATACATGGATTTTTATACTTTACTAACCTCTTTCATATTTGAATAGACATTATGAAGTTAAAGAGAAAACAGGGGAGAATGAATAGACCAAAATAAACTTTAAGATTTTCTTGTCCAAACCTCCTTTTCCCCCAAAAGATACACTTAAATCACCTCATATTTTCTAATGCTTTCTTGCTTTAAAAAAATCTGAAAGAAGTCAACTTCATAACTGATATCAGTGAACCATTCTGACTCACATTATTGGATTTTATTTTGTATTTGTATACCAAACAACCCCTACTGTACTTGACTGTTTATTCTTCTAAACTTAGTAAAAATCAGAAATACTGCTCACAATCTTGAGAAAACTGTTTATGGACTTGGAAACAGTCATTCAGCCATTTCTCAGGACATTCTTCTGAACAATAAACAAGTCCTTTATTTTTCTACACTGGTCATATTTTCCAATACTTTGGAAGTTTTCCACATGTTTACCTCACCTGTCAAGGAAAAGGTGATGTCAGCTCTGCAGAAGCAGCTAGTGTTGGTACAGGAATTACCAGGAAGGGATAGGGAACTGTAGATTGTACGTGCTTCAGTAGAGGAAGTATTAATATGGATAATACCAAACAATGGGTGATCAGATAAGGACCTATTTGCTGCCAGTCATGCTCTCAGCCCCTAAACAAAATTTAAGAGATGGTAAATTTTCCTCTGGCCTAATTTATATGTTTTTGTTATAATTTAGCACTAAGTCATGTCTGATTCCTTTTGTGATCCCATGAACTGCAGCCTGCCGGGCTCCTCTGTCCATGGGATTTCCCAGGCAAGAATACTGGAGTGGGTTATCATTTTCTCCTCCAAGGGATCCTCCTGACTCAGGGACTGAACCCACGTCTCCTGCATTGGCAGGCAGATTCTCTACCACTGAGCCACCAGGGAAGCCCTGATTTATACCTGCCCCTCGCCATGTCCTTACTTTGAGTCCCTGGACATTACTGGTAATGGGAAAGAACACACACTCATCCTTGTGCCGATCTCCAGCTGATGGAGAGGATTAAGTCCTGCTTCCACTAAGAAACACCGCTGAAGGTGAATTGTCAGTGGCGGTTAGAGGGAGACTGTGAGGAGGAGTCTTCAGGATCACGAAAAGAAGATGAGGGAAGATACCCAGGAACACAGAGAAAACAAGTACCTGAGAAACACTGTTTGAACCTTAATGCCATCAAGACCCCATGGTTGATATTTGCTGGAACCTTCCAACAGCTCCTGGATCTGCTGTCCTTGGGAAGATGACCAGAATGACTGTCTAGTTGTTTTTCCCAATTTATCCATGCACGCTGGAATTGTTTTCATCCCTCTATTTTATTTCTGTCTGGACCTTGAAAAGAATTAATACTGTTTGACTTCCATCCCTACACTTGTTGAGAAGACATTCCTAACTGTTTTACTCCTTACTTAGTCCCTTTTTGTCTAAGCCTCTTACTCTCTTCCTCACAGCTCACTGAGACCTTATTTTCTTTAGTCTCAGACAATCTTTTTGTCTGAAATTTGCTCTAACAATAACATTTTTTTCAATATTCCCATTATACTTCACTCAGAATTTAGTAGTATTCGTTGGCCCTACACATCTAGTCTCTCTGTACATCTCTTGTGTACTCCATATCAACCATCTCGGTACATGTAATGAAAATCTATAACCTACCCGGTTGTCATCTAGGAAGACTAAAGTGCCATCCCATTCACCTTCTGTCTCTTAGAATACTGGCAACATGCAGCTCCAAATTGGATCTTTGCCTGTGTCTCTGTATGCTTATTTTTTCTTAAAATGTAAACTAGGGTAGTTCTTTGCCATGTTTAACTACTCATTGGGGCAGTGTCACTTTAGCAACACATCCAGTTGAGCAACTGCGTTAGTTTCCTGTTGCATAGGGAACAAAGAAGAGGTTTGCTTTTGCTCTGATGGTTATACTCCCCACCCACCCCCAACTATCTTGCTGAGAAACATATACAACAAATCATTTTCCTTTTCCTTTTCCATCATTCTCTATAGGAATTTTCAACTGCTTCAATTCAGTGTAAAATTCTTCCTGTGGGCAGAATTTTCACATTGGACTAGAACAGTTGGAAATCCCAAATACATGGTTTAATCCCATAATTTATTGAAGCCGTATCAGAGATTTATTATTCAACTTGATCATCAGGATGGCATGTTTATACATATTTAATTTCTTGTTTCTCTTCAGAGTTGAGAAACTTATTAATCATAAGTCTTAGAACCATCTTAGCTTATTCATGGTGGTCAGGGCACATATTCTTAAATTCAGTCTGCTGAATACAGTATTCTCACTGACTTTTATTTCTAGAAGCTCACTTGTAAGGTAAGGTTGCACTGTATATGAAGCTTCCCTGTCACCTCACTTTCAGAAAAGAAAACATGCTTTCTTCATCATCACCATCATCCTGCATACTTCATTCAGCCTTTTAAGCCCCAATATTTTGTTCTAATTATTTTATTACATATATGTTTAATAGGCTTAGAGAAGGGTGGTTTTCATTCTGAAGATGAAATTTACTTAAAAACTCAATAATCCTTTCACCTTTGGTTTTCCAAAATCTGGAGCTTTGGCTTTTAGCATATGGAAAATCATTGCAAATTAACTGGCATTTCCTATATTACTGCATCTTCATAGCTAACAGATTTTATTACTGCACCACCCATCAGAGGTCATGATCATATTCTGGATTTTATGAATAATTTTAATTGAATGTAACTGGTTATGAGGCACAGTTTTCTATGGATGTCTATGATGAATGATTCTTTTAAGGTACTCCTTGTTGTAGATCTTTGCTGGTTGACTGCAGAATCTTTCATATGAAGAGTGAAACCTAGGGGTTGAATTCAAGGAGAAATACTCTTTTCAGAGACTCCCAGATAAGGAGGATGTCAGTGGTGTGATTTCCTCTTATTTTTTTAATCTACTTCCCCTGGCCAATTTTCTAATGACTGACTGATAACTAACCTAGTGTCTATAGAGGCTTCCCTGGTAGCTTAGATGGTTTGGAGACCTGGGTTTGACTCCTGGGTCAGGAAGATCCCCTGGAGAAGGGAATGGCTACTCACTCCAGTCTTCTTGCCTGGAGAATCCCATGGACAGAGCAGCCTAGGGGGCTGCAGTTCATGGGGTCACAAAGAGCCAGACACGACTGAGTGACTAACACTTTCACTACTTTCACTAGTGGCTGTATTATTATAGCTTGGTCACGCATAACTTAGGAGTAGAAGACTCGTCATTTTATCAGATAACTTTAGACACAAATTCTAATTTAAGCGATTTTACATAACTTTATTTGGTGATGACTTTGTCTTTCTTCTGTTCCCTGCAGTGGCAGTTTGCTTTAAATTCCCAGCAAGAATGTCTATTATTTATCTCTTTTTCTTAAGAGCAATGGCCCTAATTTCTAATGCATACAAGAATATGCCGAGAAATAGATTTAAAAAGGATATGTTTAATTTGTAGTCCCACCACGTAATCTGATGATCGATATCCAGAAAGACACTGCGGTGGAAGGTGAGGAGATTGAAGTCAACTGCACCGCCATGGCCAGCAAGCCAGCCACGACCATCCGGTGGTTCAAAGGGAACAAGGAGCTCAAAGGTGAGGTGCGACTTGCCCAGGACTGAGGACGCCAGTCCACACTTCCCAGGAGTACATCTTTGTGGACTTAGAAGCAAACCCAAAACACACCCCCAAACAAAAATACTCATCTCGATATGGTTTGTTATCAGTTACTAAGTGTGTGTGAGGCCAGATGTAACGGCATCTTATTGTTCTATTCATGTCCTTATTCTGTTGTTTTGAGGGTTCATGGTGATACGATGCTTGGTGGTAATAAGCATCTACGTTGCTGGATGCTTACTCAAAGGCTTAGCGAGAACCAGACCCATAAACTATTGGGTTGGCCATAAAGTTCATTTGAGCTTTTCCATGAATTGAGATGTTATGGGAAAATCTGAAAGAACTTCCTGGCCAACCCAACAGAGCTCTCTAGACCAGTTAGAATCACTGAGTTACCTTCTGAAATCCGACTGGCCCTGTCTGTACCCTTAGTTCTCCTTGCTTTTACCCTATGACCCAGAGGCAGATCAGGACCCCAAACTTGTGTTGTACATTGGGGAAAAAAAATGCATAGCAGTTTGGGCTGTAGTGAATACCAAGTCATTCTAATATCTGTTGGTTGTTTTGACAACCTCCTTTCCTGCAAGGGTGGTTATGCTAAGTGGACTAAGGATTTATCTTCACTGTAAATTGGAGGCACCACTGTTCTTGTGAAACCTGTGACTCACTTGGCCACGTCAGCATCCTGTTCTTCGGCAAGGTTCTGATTTTCTGCTGGCAAGAGAGGCAGCTCCGTTAACCCCGCTTGCGTTGTCTCTCCCTCGGCACTGGGCCATCCAGATCTGATTCCGGGATCCTTGGATACCTGCCCTCTTAGGCACTGCGTTGGCTGAAGGATATAGCTAGTCCTCTCTTGATCTTTTTTTTTTTTTGGCAGTTATCCTAAGTTTCTCATGCATGTCTGCATTCTGATTCCTTTCTTTGCAAAAGATTGTGTTGCAAGTAGTACCCAGGACCGAGGACTCAGGGGCTGAACACCCCTGCCTGGTCATTTGACAGAAATGCTTGCTGTGTGCCTCAGTTTCCTCTACAGTGGAGATATTAATGTTTACATACCTTGTGTAATTCTTATAAAGATAAAATGAGTGAATATTTGTAAAACACAGAGCTGATGCCTAAGCTGAGGTAAAGTGCTCTCTATGTGCTTGTTAAATAATAAAGAGTACCAGGAAGAAAAGGAGTCCTTTTAGAAAGGGGATATAAAAATCTATATCTAGAAACAGAAAAATCTATATATAACGGCTTAAGTTTCAAAAAGCTTGCTCTGTTTTAATCTCCTGTTTCCTAGGTATGGTTTTTGGAAGGAAGGCGTTTCGCATTTCCCCTCGGCTTTTCTGTCTAAGTGAACTGAGCCAGTAAATGTGTACCGATAAGTACAAAACATTAAAAGAAAGTTAATGGTGCGCCATGTCCCAGGGAGTGCTGAGTTCAGGAAAAGGGCCTCTTGGCCTATTCATCCGATCCGGAAGCCTCCTCCCTCCTTCTTTGGGTGTTCTTGGACGTGGCTCCCTTCTGGCCTGAAGCCTATATCTCACTTTGCTCTGCCCACTGCCACTGCACTTTGTTGTGTTCTTCCAAAAGTCTCCAAGTTTAAACATTTCAATTACAATTTCAATTATGCCAATCCATTTAGCTACTTTCCCTCTTAATTGTTGCTGATGGGAGTGGGTGAAGGGGGTTGTTTATATCTCTACTCCAACTGAATTACTTAAGGATGTGGATGATGTCCTGGAATTTTTAAACTGCATGACAGCCTAGTAGATGTGTTAAGTTCAGATGGCTGTCAGGGAAAAGAAGTGCTTCTCTTTTCCTCCTCCCAAATGCCTTGAGCAGTCAGATGTCAACATGGGTCTACTTGCAGCTGCCTTTTCGTGGGAGATTTTTAAGATAGAAGAAGCATGTATTTAAATAAAAACAGTAAATAGTAGGCTTCCCTGGTGGCCCAGTGGATAAGACTCCACCTTGCAATGTAAGGGACACTGGTTCAATCCCTGGAAAGACCCCACATGCTGTGGGGCAGCTGAGCCCATGCACCACGACTCCTGAGTCAGCACTCTAGAGCCTGTGCTCCACAGCGAGAGGCCCACACACCACAGCGAGAGAGCAGCCCCTGCTCCCCACAACTGGAGAAAGCTGGGGCACGTAGATGAAGACACAGCACAGCCCGAAGTATAAATAATGAACAGTACATCGTATGTGGAGGTGATTTTATCTTAAATACTTTCCCATGAGGCTGAAAAGTAGGAAACTGTCTTTTTACCAGTTATGTACCCCCAGATTACCCTTATCCCAAGTGACTTCTGTTATGTGTGTTTGTTAAAATAGTAACATTGGGCACATGGAGGGAGGGGGGGATACTTAAGAAAAGAGTGAAATTCACTCAGCTCTGGTTTCCTGGTCTGTTTCCTGTCCACCCCCGCCCCCAGGCAAATCCGAGGTGGAGGAGTGGTCAGACATGTACACGGTGACCAGTCAGCTGATGCTGAAGGTGCACAAGGAGGATGACGGGGTTCCAGTGATCTGTCAGGTGGAGCACCCTGCCGTCACCGGAAACCTGCAGACCCAGCGGTACCTGGAAGTACAGTGTGAGTAGCTGTCCCAGTCCTCTGGCTGTGGTGACAAGAAGCCATAGGCTGGTGGCTCATAAACAACAGAAATGTATTGCTCCCAGTTCTGGAGGCTAGAGAGTCTAAGGCCAGGTTAACACCATGTTGTGAGTGAGATCCCTCTTCCTGGTTCGTGGCTTGGGCCTTCTAGCTATGTCCTTGCATGATGGCAGGGCTAGAGATCTCCCTGGAACCACCTTTATAAGGGCACTAATTCCACTCGTGAGCATCCCACCCTGCTGACCTAATCACCTCCCCAAGGCTCCACCATCACACTGGGGATCAGGATTTCAACGTACAAGATTTGGGGGGACACAAATACTAAAACCATAGCATTACCCAAGTATTTTATTCTGAGGATATAGAGTAGCAGTTAAACAAAAAAACACTTCAGAAGCCACTTATTAAATACATATGTTTTTATATAGTTTAGATAGAATTTTTATCTTGTTGTCTTGGTAGAAAAATAATCAAAGGATTATTTTACTGAAACACTGCCATATTACAGAGTGCCAATGAGGATTTTGAAAATGCTGCATTTAACCCAAATGTAAAACTTGAAAATATTTCCAATCTGCTCTAGCGCATGACTTATTAATTAAATTTTGTGAATATTGACTGTAATCATTTCTATGCCAACTTCAAAATCTAGGGTAATTTCCACCCCCTGGCTTTATTAACCCCATCATAAGTGCTGGATTTTTTATTGAAGGGATTTTATTCCCAATGAACGTCAGCATCTTGTTTTAAATTGCACATTCTCTTCCATTTTAGCTTAAATTATACTGATGAGTTTAAAAGTGGAACTCTTTGGGATGGGTGCCACAGTTTTGATGGCTTTATCAATAAAAGTTGGATCATGATAAGTGAGGTCTCTCCTCTCTGAGCCCTGTCTCCTCATCTTCTCCTCTGCACTCTCCTACTTGTGGATAAGAATAATGTGTTTTCTGCACACAATTATTCTTGCACTAAGGTTGTGGCTAAGTAGTCAACTTCTCAACTTCTTATCAAAAGGCTTCTGTAACTTGACCTCTGCAGATCCAGGTGCTATTTGAGTGTGCATAGTGAAAATGTTACAAGAGTTTGATTGGATGACAGTGACAGAGCATTGAATAAAGGAAAAGGATTACTCTCTGATTATTTTATTAATCTCCTAGGCCTACCATAACAGATTACCTCAAATTCAGTGGCTTAATAAACAACAGACATTTATTCCTTCATAGTTCCAGAGGACAGAAGTCTGAAATAAAGGTGTTGGCAGGGCAGACTCCCTCCAAAGGCTCTAGGAAAGGATCTTTCCTTTCCTTCTGTAGCTTCTGGTGACTCCAGGTGTTCCTTGGCTTGTGGCCACATCACTCCAGTCTCTGTCTGCATATTGACCTAGCCATCTTCTCGTCTCTGTGTGTCTCTTTTAAGGACACTTATTGGACTTAGGGCCCACCCAAATAACCCAGAATAGTCTCAATTCAATATCCTTAGCTTAATTACATCTGCAAAGATCCCACTTCCCAATAAGGTCACAATCACAGGTTCCAGACGTTAGGAAGTGGGTCTGTATTTGAGGGGCCATCATTCACACACCATACAATTTTTATAACTTATTTAAGTTGCAAAACGGAGATGGGGAAAATTATAAAAAGTTGCTTCTACCAGGCTATCCCACTGCAAGCTACCCTATGAGCTTGGCTCAATTTAACATTACATAATGCAGGTTTTTCTTGTTAACTCATTTCATCTACTTCATTATGTACCTTCATTATGGGCACCATGCTTATAATTTTCATATCACTAAAACTATTGTGGTGTAATGTCCCTATAATGGGAAAACAGAAACGATCAGATATTACCTAAATTGGCAGATAGTAGATTTCTTGTGACTTTGTTAATATGTAATTCATTTAAGCAAACTTAATATCCATTAACTTTCCTTGTAGGGGCCCATTAGCTTTAATAATGCATTAGCTCTTTTGTGAGACTTGAGTAAGCTATTCACCCAATTCCCACCCCTAAACTCTTATTTTCCTACGGTGTCTTCTAAATAGAATATAGCCCTACCCACTTAAAAAATTATACTCTCTCCCAAATGCAAAATATTTCAAGCACTACACCTCCTACCCCTTGGAAGACTTGCTAATGATCTTTATAAAGCCTTTTCTTTTGAAGATTCAAGTGAGATTTGTCCTTCTAAGAAAAGGAATAAAGCTGCGTATCTGAATCCATTTGACTTCAATCTTACAAAGTCTTGTTAGCCCTTAACTGCAGGAAAGTGACTGTAATGCCTTCCTCAAATCGAAGACATGTCTTTGGATCCTTTTTAGCTCTAACATGGCACCTTTTTATGGGAGCCTGTATTCTTTTACTCAGCATAAGCCATGAAAACATCTTATCCTTGATATTCTGCTTCTTGGAATGTACGTGAGAGAAAATGTCATGCCTTTTTGTGTAAAAGAGGGTTAAGAATTACAAAGTGTTAGTTAATCTGAATGGAATTCATAGTCTGGTTTGGCACCTTAAATAAGATGCTCTGTTCTCAAGAAGGTCACCTGGCAGTTCTTTAGCCTGCCTTCCTAGAACACTCCTGAAAAATGTACCCAGTCAGCCAGAAATTCCTTAAGTAGCATCTTCAGACATGATCAGATTCTGTACTTCATTACCTACCAGCTTTACTCTGCTTGAACACCAGCAGCTATGGATAACAAAAAGCCTCATACTTCAGATACCTAAAGCATTCAGTCATTGTATGCTGGAACTTTCTCATACCTTGGCCAGTGGTGGGGGGGGTTCACCTCCATTCCTCTCATGGTTGCCCCCACTCTACAGACGAGCCACACCATATCTTGATGGCTTGAGGAAAGAAGAGATACTTGAATGAATGCATAAGATTCAGTAGCCAGTCTTCCTGGGTGGTGAATTATTCCAGATACTCTGTGAGGAGTAACATTAGACTGTTATTTTTTTTTAATTGGAGTTCATGGATTTCCCAGGTGGCTCAGTGGTAAAGAATCTGCCTATCAAGCAGGAGACTGATTCGATCCCTGGATCAGGAAGGTCCTCTGGAGAAGGAAATGGCAACCCTAGTATTCTTGCCTGGGAAATCCCATGGACAGAGGACCCTGGCAGGATATAGTCCAGGGGGTAGCGAAAGAGTCAGACACAACTGAACAAAAACAACAACAGCAATTGTTCCATTTACAATGTATTGATTTCAGGTGTATAGCAAAGTGAATCAGTCATATATATATACACACACACACACACACACACACACTCTTTTTTAGATTATTTTCCCATATAGGCCATTACAAAGTATTGAGTAGAGTTCCCTGTGCAATATATCAGGTCTTTATTAGTTACCTATTTCACTGCAGCACTATTTACAATAGACCATTATTTTTTTAATTGGCCCAAACCCTGGCATCAGCAGTTCTTAACCTTTTGTGGATCATTGACCCCTTTAAAAATTAAATCCTTTTCCAGCTATAGAGCTGGAAATGATGAACATTCACCACGTTTTGCTTCCAGTATAAGAAATCTATTTATCCTATACAATTTTACTAAGTTTCGTTATTCGAGGGCCAGTTTCATCACAAGCTTTAGCAAATCCACAGGTCATCTGTGTCCTTATCTCATTTAGAATTTTTCGTTTTATTTTATTACTTTACCTAACCAAGACCTGTGCAAAAATACCTGTAAAATTATGAGTTTTACTTGCTATGTGTATTCTATCCAGTAAACATTAAAATAAGCATACAACTATTAGTTTTGGATTTCCTTTCCTTTGCCATGTAAAAAGATTTCTTACAGTATCGGTGATAAACATTAGTTTATCACCAGGACATCCTGAGCTGGTCCATGGACCTCAGACTAAGAATTACTCTACCCTGGGCAAATGAGACTACCTTTGGAGGCAAATCTGACCTGATAGGATTGGTATTCAAGATATTCAGTTCAACCCTGGCCCTTTTGCTGCAAGAAATTTTACAGAAGCCTCTCTGTGCCTCTTCTAAGATGGATGGATATTAATCAGGATAAGAACAGAGTAAAATGACACATAATGGATTTGAATACTATGTAAATTATGTCCTTTTAGAAAATACTATTTCTAAAAAGGAAATGAAATAATGAAAACCTACACTGTATGCCATTGAATATCTTACTTTGTAAATAACAGGAGCAAGGAGGAGGGATAAAATGAAGGGAAGGGTTGCCCACCCCCTGGACACAGAGTACCACCATGTTGCCTGGAAGACAAGGCTTGAGCTCCAACTTGGAAATCCTTTGCTCTTGTGGATTTAAGACCTAATTAATTGAACACAGAATTTTGCAGTGTGTGTTTGTTAGGACACTTATTTGTGGTACCAGGAGAATTTTGTTGTGCCCAATTACATGAAAAATCAGCCAGATGTGTATGCTGTCATACTTTTAATAATCCTTACGTTTTTGGTGAGTACAGCTATTAATTGTGTAGTATGCATTGAAGTGATTAACATCGATGTAATTTATCATCTGGAGATTTCTGAACATAAATAAATGAGTTGTTTTGTTCAGCAAGGTGTTGACCTCTCAGAATTAGTGAATTAAAGTCCCCCCTCCCTTTTTTTATTATAAATATGAAAAGCACCACAATCAGCCAAGTGTTCAGTTATTTGATTTTCTGGGGCATTAGCCGCTCTTGTTTGTGAATTTCCCTGTTGGGTGCTCGTTTGCAAGCTCATTAATAAGGTTTTCTCATAGGACCGTTGCCGGGAAGGAAGAACGTACAGTAGGGCTCTTAGTTTTCCAGCTTTCATTCTGAGACTTAGCAAGGATACAGCAGCAGCACGCAGTTAAATGTTTAAAACAGAAAATAATTATGCTCACGAGCTGGAATTCAAAGCTCTCTTTCCTTAGATGTTAGGCAGAGAACAGTTTTGCTCTTTAATGTTCTGAAATGTATGACCCTAAACTCTCTGTGCGTTGTTTTTTTTTTTTTCCTTTCTTTCTTTCCCATGTCTGTGTGTATAGCGTTGCTGAAATTTACAACAGGGTTGATTATAGCAGAACGTGGTAGAATTGTAGCACGGTTAGTGGAGCTTCAGATCTGAGCCAACACTCTTGTCAAATAAAAGCCTGTTTAAAGGAGAACAGTTCACTGTCTGAGCGTTAAAAGAAAACTGTCTAAATAGCATCAAGGTGGCAACACATAGCGACATAAGCTGGGAA
This sequence comes from Aepyceros melampus, assembly GCA_006408695.1. NCBI lineage: Eukaryota > Metazoa > Chordata > Mammalia > Artiodactyla > Bovidae > Aepyceros > Aepyceros melampus. The sequence continues at coordinate 290,571 of SJXQ01009175.1, forward strand.
TTCAAAGAGAAGCTGTGACCCTCAGTGTGGAATTCAGATTGCTGTGCAAGGGGGGGAAGCCTTACTCTGGACCGAGGTGAATCCGAAGCTCTGGAATTACTGTTATGTGTCTTTTGCTTTCTCCCATCATAGCCTTGCTCTTTAAAATGTTTTGCAAAAACCCTCATCTAGTGAGGGGTTTGTGTGTGCTCATATCTGAAAAAAAAATTTTAAGAGATGAGTTTTGAAAGGGTGAATGAAGACAAAGACTCTAAAAATGGGTGTTTTGAATGCCTTCTTGCTCTGATTATCATCTGCCAGTTAATCGTGTTCATGGACATCATTTTCAAAATGAGTTTTATTGACTTGATGTAGCCAGGTATTTTGTAAATCCATATTCTTGTTCATCCAGGGTCCACCAAAGGCTAGATTTTTTTTTTCTTTCCCTTCCTCAATTGGGGGAAAATTAGGCATTGAGGAGATGATCAAAATCTGTTTTTCATCTGGGCCAAAATAAATGTTTTCTTGTATCGATGAGCCCTGCAGTGAAGGAGGGAGAAAAGCCTGGAAATAGGAAAATCTTTCCTCTTTGGAGTGGAGGATAAGACACTGTTTGCCGCAGCAGCTCCCGTGTCCCATCCTCTCCCCCATCAATTCTATTCCCAGGTTGTATTCTTCAAAGCATAATAGCTGGCATTTTCAGATTTGGCCTGTTTCTCTGATCTTTCTCTCTCTCTCTCTTTTTTAATAGAATATGCTCTTCCTCTCACTCTCCTCTTCTTTTATTTTTTTTAAAGTGATGAATTGAATTTCAGGGAAGTTATTTCAGTATTTACTATTCCTTCTGAAAATTAATGGGGGACCCCCTGATTGAAACTAATGTTTTAAACTGTTGTTTTTTGTGTTTACACAGAGTAGAGGCAGGTCCAAGTTTCCAATGCTATTAACTCTTTGGCGTGTTAGCAAGGCGTTTTGCAGTGCCCAAAGGGGTGGGAGGCTGAGTCACCAGTACTGAAAAATCAAAGAGAAAACATTGAGCCACATCCATTGTGAGCAAGACTTGAATGACATGACTCCCAGGGAAGAAAGCCTTTGCCGTCATCCCTGCCTCCTGCAGGCACACCCTGTAGAAAGAGGCTTGTCCCCCTACATCTCACCTAATGTCTGAGATGAACTTTAGGAAAGATGAGTCTCTGAGGCTGTGAACACTGAATACCGTGTAGTGAGACTAGTCTTCTAATGTGCACTCTCAACGGTTTTTAACTCAAGGTCAGATTTTGAGTCTGTGGAAGTGTAAATGGTTGTAGAGCTAACATCTCAAAATCTAAAAAGAATGCTCCAAAGGGGATCACAGGGGATAAGGGGTGGAAGAGATAAATTAGGACACTGGGATTAATATATGCACGCTAGTGTATATAGACTAGGTAAGCAACAAGAATCTACTGTGTAGCACAAGGAACTATACTCAGTATTTTGTAATAACCTATGATGGAAAAGAATCTGAAAAAGAATGTGTGTGTGTGTGTGTGTGTATAAAACTGAATCCTTTGGTGTACACTTGAAACTAACACAACATTGTAAATTAACTATACTGCAATTAAAAAAAAAGTTTTAAAAAATATTGAACAACCAAAGAAAACTTCCTATACTGAAAAGTTATGAGCAACCTAGATAACATATTCAAAAGCAGAGACATTACTTTGCCGGCTAAGGTTCATCTAGTCAAGGCTATGGTTTTCCCAGTGGTCATTTATGGATGTGAGAGTTGGACTGTGAAGAAGGCTGAGCGCAGAAGAATTGATGCTTTGGAACTGTGGTGTTGGAGAAGACTCTTGAGAGTCCCTTGGACTGCAAGGAGATCCAACCAGTCCATTCTGAAGGAGATCAGCCCTGGGGTTTCTTTGGAGGGAATGATGCTGAAGCTGAAACTCCAATACTTTGGCCACTTCATGCGAAGAGTTGACTCATTGGAAAAGACTCTGATGCTGGGAGGGATTGGAGGCAGGAGGAGAAGGGGACGACCGAGGATGAGATGGCTGGATGGCATCACCGACTCGATGGACGTGAGTCTGAGTGAACTCTGGGAGTCGGTGATGGACAGGGAGGCCTGGCGTGCTGCCATTCATAGGGTCGCAAAGAGTCAGACACGACTGAGCGGCTGAACTGAACTAAACTGAACTGAATACCTTGGTAACTTACGTCAGCAAACCAAAACCTAAACCAAACCCAATGCACTCCAGGACCATAGAACCCAGCCAATCACAGGTAGCTAACCAGGCTTCCCAAATAAGGCAATTGCTTAGCTCTAGCCAATCAAATAATTGCCTTGCTTTTCTTCCATGTCATCTTTATAGAAACCTTTCCCCCAGCTCCTTTTGAATTATTTTCAGTTGGAGTGCCCTGTTGAACTGGATGTATGCTCAAAGAAACACTTGAAAATTTTAATTTGACTTGTCTGTCTTAGAACAGGGCTAAGATGGATTCAAGGTCTCCTAGTTTTCGTTTAACCAGTAGCAGAGCTAGACTTCCATTCCCCAACATTTCCCAACTTTTTCATTCATTCATGTCTTGGTAAATACATACTAAATGCCTACATGTTCCAGTCACTGACATTATTCTAGGCACCAGGGATACAAAAAACGAAAACTTTTCTTGTTACAGAGCTTACGTTCTTGTGCGGACGCTCTTGCTATGAGGGTTTTCTCCCCTAGTGTTCACTTTGAAATTTTGAAGATTTCTCAAAGATCTGGAAGAGTGCTGTGTGGGTGAGTGTGCACCCCACTTCAAAGGCACTGGGAACAACTGTCTGCCACAACATCACAGAATAAAATTTGATTTTGTTGGGTAAACAGTCATTTCAGTATCCACAAAGCTACTTACAAGTTGCAACAAGAGGAAATTGTGTTTTACTGTGTGATGTGGCACATGCTCTTCGGTCCCACATCCATCCTCCAAAGCCTGACTCATCCCACTCATCATAGCTCAGCCCTCTTCAAGAAGTGCCGTTTAAGTGCTCCGATTCATACAGCAGATGTAACAGCAGGAGGGCCTTCACCTTGCAAACAAACAAAATAAACAGCAGTGAAAATTATTCATGAATGTATGATGACAATGGAAAGCAAGCCTTTTGCAAGATGTTCTCTTTAACTCCTCGGAGAGCTTGCTGTGACTCTGTTCTCTCACTAGCCCCAACCTCCTTATGTCACTAGACATTGCCTGCCTTCAGCGCAATCCCGGCCTTGCCCAACAGTTTAGGCAGCCGTGTTATACGGGTTAATTCTTACCCCTAACCCCTCACCAAATCTCAGGTTCATCTTGGCATCACCATGCTCCTCCAAACTGCGGTAATCCTCCATGATTGACAAAGACCCTCAGGTAAAGCTTCCCCACATGAATGCACAGGCACTGACCCACGCTGCCCTCCTGCCAGTCTGATTCATCTGGGCCCCCACCCTGCCCTTGTCTTTGCCCAAAACAGTGAACACTTGGTCCAGAGGCCTCCAGTCTCTGTAACAGGTGTTTCAGAATGTTGGAGGAAATCTCAGTCACACGAAGAGCCTGTAGAAGCACACTGGTGCTCGGGTTTCTAACCTGCTTTGCAGTCAGTGCATCAGCAAACATGTGAGGTCCACGTCCTCTGACTTAAAATCTCAGGCAGGGAAGATGTCAGGAGCCCCTAGGCTAACAGGTCTTCTCCCGCTGTGCTGTCTTATTTCAGCAATGCTCCTCTTTGGTACCTGGGAAGGATAAGATCCCAGGCAAAAGGAAACCACAATGTCCTATTTTTTAAAATAAGAAATTGTAAAGACCTGATACATTAGCGCAGTAATCTAGAGAGAAGGAGACTGTGACTTTTCATTTACATGGGAAAGTAAAATACAGGTTCCAGAGTCTTGAGTTTCATCTTCTGAAAAGATCATAGACTATGGTGCAAGGTCAAACTGGCATGAAATCAATTGTAAGATGCCAGCAAGCCATTCTAACCTCTTTAAGAATTTCCTTTATATATATATTTCCCCCCTTTATAGAGAGCAAAGTCCATTTAAGGAAAGTCTCATCAAATCAGAATGTCTTTCTAATATTGTTTTTTTAATTGGCTGCTACTGTAGTGTGACCTAAAGTCTCCTGGTATTTAACCCTCTGTGCGACTTTGACTAATGGCCAAATTTTGTCTGCTATAGCAGTCTTGCTAAATGTCTTTTAGGGGGTTTTTAAAAATTACAGGGTATTATGAAAACCTCAGATCCCTCAACCTAATTGATTGTCTGTTGGTGATGCCATCTCTGTAACTGTAATGTTCCATGAGTGCATAGACCTAACTATTTTTCTTATTTTTATACAGCAGTTCCATTTTATAATGACATTAAGCCATTCTGAGCGATACATTTCTGGACAGTTATTGCACTTGGGCAGAAAGTGTCATCTGGCTTTTAGCCTTGTGCCTTCCAACACCAACTGAGGCGTAAAATGATCACCCAGAAAATGTACTAGGCCTTACTTAGCTCATTACTTAAAAATAAATCTTGGAGTCTGATTCTGTTTCAGAAAAGATTTGGTGGGTTATAACATTTGATTTATGAACATAATTAAAGCATAAATGATGAACTCTGGCTATTCCATCAGCCATCTGGATTGTTCAGTATTTTGACACACTCAGATTGTAGTCAGGATCTTCCTGGGGAAATCTAACAGCCCTGGGTTCTAGAGGTGCCAGCAGAGCCCCAGGGTTTCTATTCCACCTGTTGAGAGGACTCAACTTCCTCTTTCAGGACAAAGGATTGGGGGTCAAATTTGTTTTCTAAGTTTCCTTCACCCGGAGATGGATCTTGGCACATAAACTCTCTGTTTGGCATAAATATAGCTCAGCTGCCCACAGTCGAATAATATGCCTATACATACTACGTGTGTCAACAGAGGAGGACATTTTTCTGTATAATACAAGTGAGATTAATGTTCACCTTTCTAGCCAGCTGTTAAGGTAACTGTGGCAGCTGTACCTATAAGTAGATGGTAGATGTTTCTCCAGAAACCTAAAGAGTAAATTGGGAAAATCAGTTATCAAAATTGAAAGTGTATTTTCTAAGGCTTAGTATATAATTTTTTTTTAATGTAAATCCCAGGTATAGCAAGACCTTAGCATGTTCTTCCTAATTTATGTGAGCCATTGACAACTGGTAAATAGCCATTAGAAGCATAAAAGGCATTTAACTAAAACAAACTCAGTAGTACTGAAAAGGCAGCGTGGATAGATTTTCAACACTGTCTTTATTATTAATGGAAGTTGAGCGTGTAAAAACCCTTAGTGCACTGTGCTGAAAAATATGCTTTCTGTTTGCTTGTAAATTACACAAAGAAGAAAAAGGACCAAAAAAAGCCTTCCACATCGGCCAGCAAGCACTCTGCTTCTCCTTAATTAATGGACCGAAGTCATCGATGCATGGAAAATGTAGACCTTGCTTGGATCAGAGATTAACCTATAAGCAAGTATTACATTTCAGCCCAAATTTGAGGCTTTGAATTTAGCTTTCCTCAGAATAGTCCCTGGGTAAGGATGACAGTGGTTTCCTATCCAGAAACTCCAGAAGTGCTGCTGTTTTTGAGTATGAATTGTTAAGGGAGCCAGGATTTTATTGTTGTGTTTTCAGTGGCATATAGCCTTCTTCCCTTTTTTCTTTGATATCTTGTGGGGTTTTTCAAAATAAATTTTAACCCAGTTCTGTGTGCACAGGTATTATACCACCAAAAATAATAGACCGCCATATGTCACCCACTGGTTGCATATAGCCTACGGTATTATTAACTCTCAAAGGAGGGTGTCCAGGAGCTCTTGACCAGCAGTGTTCATTCCAGGCCATCCTGTTTATGAGTATTTCTGGCTTGCTTTAATGACTAGCATCCCCACCCAGTTAGCAGTATCTGGAGACCTCTATGCCATTTTCCTTTGCCAGCAAGTCCAAGAATAGAATCGTGTTGCTTGCAGGAGTCAGCTGGAGCTTTCAGTCCTGTTAACTTATGTTCTCTGGCAAGTGACTTAGCTCCTCGGAAAGCGTTACCAGTTCAGCGTGCAGTGCGCACCGATGCACAAGAAGCCTCTCTCAAAAGGTTTTGGATGCCACATGGTTTTCAAGAGTCAGAAAGATCTGGTGCTAGGAACACGACTGTAAAAATGCATCTGCAACGCAGCCATCCCTAGAGAGGACCTCATGTGGCTTGTTTGTGCAGGTTGAGACGGTTGAACCCCACCATATTTCTTATTGCACCCTGATTCCATAGAGCGAATGATAATGAGTGAACCGCTGCCCAGGGGCTGTTGTTTGAATAATGTGATTGTCCAAGAAAGTAAAGATATGGAAATTGGCTTGACCTTTCAGCCAGCTGATGTGTTGACCTCTCATATGTATTACCTCTTGGGTACATTTCCAAAAATATGCATTTATGGAGCCACAAAATTAAATGAGAAAACTGATTTAGGGATCACTAGCTTGTTCGTTCAGTACAGGGGGACAAAATCCCTCCCAAACCCATTCAGGTTTTATTTGTAAATATATTTGTGTGTGCATCCAAATTAATTCTGACCCCTCCCCTTCCCTCCCTAGTCCCTGAACCTCCTATCATTCCTCGCTCATTCCCACACCCCCACAAATTCAGTTTCTAATAGATAGTAGAAGTAAGAATACCTATTCATCGTGAAACTTTGACATCGTGAAAGTTCTCTCCCTTAGGAGAATGTCACTTCAGAATACCTAAGTACTTGACTGCATTAGGAAGCTCTACTCGATACACTTGGCTTTAATTATGGATTGCCATTGGGAAATGTGGTTTGAATTCCTATAAACATACATTTATTGGGACTGTTTCATTATGTTATCTCTATGACCTTGGACGACCTACATCATTCTCTAGGTACCTCCCAGTGTTCTCATCCCTAAAACGGCATTTTCCACCACTGGTGGTGGTTCCTCCCTTAGTAGGCCCTCAGAAACTGTCAGTCTCCTTCCTTCTGATGTGTTTACCTTGAGATGGCATAGAGTTTCTTTAGGGGCCAGCACAACCTCCCAGGTCTTTATTTTTGGAGCCATTTGAATGGAATTCGGTTTTGCCTTTTCTATCTGAAAACAAGAGGCAAACTTATTAAAATGCAGTATCACAACATATTGTCACATGATAATATATGATCTATGATAAAATGTATCAATTCTGAGCACCACGAATATCTGTGGCTTCACCTCAGCATGAAGGCAAATGAGTTTCCTTTAGCTTGAGTGAGTCTGGAGATAAACTTCAATGTAACAAAATGTGTTTTGCAGGAAATGTTTGATGTGGCACAGTAGGCTTATGAATCTCTTATCTATTTGTGGTTTACTCCTTAGAGTCATTAGGCAATTTAATTTGAGCAAATGCCAGGATTACTCACTAATTAGAAGGATGCCACTGAAGGCGTGAGGATGGGGAGCGTGTGAGTGCTGGTAGAATGCTGTGACAGCATGCAAGTCTGGTTCTGCCTGATGATGTCACTTGCTAAACATTATCCTTTGTGTCGTTGTCACACAGATAAGCCTCAAGTGCATATTCAGATGACTTACCCTCTGCAAGGCCTAACCCGGGAAGGGGACGCGCTTGAGCTAACATGTGAAGCCATCGGGAAGCCCCAGTAAGTTCTGAAGGCCAAGGTTGGCAAGGGTCATGAGCAGTAAATGTCACAACACAGACACGTGCATTCACAGCTCATCGGCCTGTCACCTGTCTCCTGCTGTAAAGGGTGGAAGATCTTTTTCAGGAAATAAAAGAATATTCAGTGAATAGTGGAATAAATATCTGTGGTTCTTAAGGGTGAGGATCGGGAGAAAAATGAAATGCCAGCTAAGATTGAAATCTCAGCTAATTCTATTTTATTATCATCAGCATGATTGTCAGAACTATTTTCTCTTACCCACATAAAATAATTCTAATAAATTTTTAGTGTGCCCACAATCTAATGATATATCTGCTACCTTCTGTGCTAATGTTTTAAGCTGCTGGAAAGATGGTTTTCAGACTTAAATTAAGCTGCTGTGTTTAGGGCCAGCTGTAGGCAAATGATTTTGCCTTACTTTTCATTTTGCTTCTTCCCTCAAGGAAAAATGACTCCTAGAAATATTTTTGTTAGTAAGGAGTTGTTTGGGAATTTTTCTCAAGGAATGTGTGTGTGTGTGTATATATATATACACTATTGCAGAAGGGAAAAGAACTGACTTTTACTCTTTGTTTTATTGAAAAGTGTAAAAAAATAAAAAGCTACTTCATTTGCCCCTGTTAAATAAATGAGTGAAAGTGATTTAGAGAAACTATACATGTTATCACTGATACAGCAAAAGCCGTGTGGTGGTACCACCTTAGCTCTTAGTTTCATTTGGGGAGGAGGAGGAGTCTTTTCATCTTTCTAAGAGAAAAAAGATTGTTTTTACCTAGGAATAAACAAACTGAGGGCAAAGACACTCTGTGGACTCACCACGTGGAGCCACAGGTCATTGAGGGGATCCGGAGCACTCAGATTTTTTTTTCATCCCCAACAAAAAACAGCATTGAGCTCCCTCTGCTGTCCCCACGCTGCGGTTATCTCCCCCTCTCAGAGGTTTGCTAACCAGCATCTTTATCACAGTTTTCATACAAGGACCTCAGAGCATCTTCACATCTTCACAAAGCTTCCCCCAAGTCTTTGGAAGAATTCTTTCCGTGACAGCTAAGCGATGAACTCTGAGAGAACAGAGAGCCAGAGGGGGCCTGTGGGCCCTCTTCCCACATCAACCCTCCCTATTTAATGCGTACTTCTCCAGGGCCGAGAATTGGCTTCTCTTTACTCACCGTTTGGAGCTGTAAAAATGACCTTTAGGAAGGAGGAGGTGGTCTTCCTTTTGCTTTCCTTTTCCTCAGGTGTTTCGAAGTTATTTGGTTTTAAGTGCTTCCAGCTTTACCAGAGCAGTCTTCTTCTCCTTTGAACACTGCAAAAGCTTCAGCTGTTTTTTTGTGTAAACTGTTTGAATTAGGTCCCCGTTAGCAGCTTACCTCCCCTCCAAAACCATCCAGTGGCGGAAAAAAATAAATTCTCCCCGGCCTCTTGCCACACATAGTACCAGCCACGTTAACCACATTTACAGAATATGGCTTGCTAACCTATATTTTGTTTCTGTATTTTTTTTTCCCTCTGAAGAAGGTACTGTGTTCAATTGAATGTGCCACGGGGACAGTAAATTACATGTTTCCTTTGGGACATTGATGCCAGAGAGGGTATTTGTTTGTTCCTCTCCAATCGGCCTGGGTGCACGGTTTTCTGAGCAAGCACGCGTTACTTGCTGCTGGCCCTCCTAGCATATTACCTATTTATTTTCTCAAGAAATTGCATACAATAAAAATGGTAATTTAACTTGCCATTAAATGTTGTGAATGTTCTCGGCGCTTACCCCCACTGATGATTTCAGCTGTCAAGCAGCGGGACAGTAGGTCTGATTGCCAGGCAGACCCGTTCGCCATTGCCTGCGAGGAAGACATATGCAAGGCTCATTTTTAAATAATTTACTGGGTGGTGATGACAAACCCACATGTAATTAAAGAAAAATCATGACTTCACATCCCCCTGGAAAACTGGAATGCTGCTCGATGGGGCTCACTTGAGTGTCCGTTCATTATGAAGCACAGGTCTTTGGTCCTGATGCTGCTCCTGGAGGTAGTGCATGAAATGAAAGGAGCTACTTCTGTGCTCGGATCCCTGTGACCCTGCCTTGAAAATGGTAGCTTTCAGACCCGGTCCTATATGTGGCCTCGATTTCATAGGGGCTGCCTTGAAGAATCATAAATTCAGTGAGTTAGAAAGAGACTCTGTGTGTGTGTGTGTGTGTGTGTGCAACTGAGGCTCTGGAGTACCTTGTGAAATTTGCTTTTTCCTGATGGATGCAAATGTGGTCTCTAATCATGAAAACACACTTGCCTGTGATGAGCCAGTGCTGGAGGCCCCCAGGGGTCCACATGGAGGTATCATCACTCCACAGCCATTGATCTGGGAGCCTGTCCCTAGGCGCCTGCAGATGCACACGCTAGGCAAGGGCAGCAGCCCTGGGGGCCTTGGAGAGCCACGGAGGGCTGGCACTTTGCCCAGGAACATGTAGATCGGTGGATTTGGCCTAGGAGGGTGTGGTGGCATCTTGGGTTGGTGGAGGGTAGGTTAAGGGTAGGGAAGAAGGGGACAGGAAGTGACTGCATCTTTCCAGAATGAGAAGAGGTGATTTTTTTTTTCTTTTTCAAACAGCAGAGGCCAGAGAAAGCACTATTTAGAGGTAAAAGTCCATTCCTTTCTGTGAAACGAGAAATCTGCTTACGTATCACAACTCTCTAAGCCAGTATCTCTGTGTGTTAGTAACCATGAGATTAATGCATGTATCACTAGCCCAGGATTTAATTTTTTCCCCCTAATTAATGAGATGATTAACAATGGGTGAAATCTGTCCTGTCTGAATTGGTGTGAAACCACACAGCAGGGCATAAAAATAGGGCACATGGTTTATTTGCTGGTTTGTTGAAGATGGATTGGAAATAATGAGACTCCTGCTTGTGGCCTGTTGAAAGTTTTTCAACATCTGATAATATTTTTAAGAAAATTATATTCCAAACAGATTTGTGGAGCCTTCACAGCTGTAATTCTGTGAATCTAAAATTGTCTCCAGTAGGTCCTCTTTAATTGTGTCACCCTGCATGGGATTCATTTACTGCGTGGTGAGAAGTTTGATGCAGACATCTTGGTGGGACGTCATAATGCAACCTGTCTCTCTCCCTTCCTTCTGCAGGCCTGTGATGGTGACTTGGGTGAGAGTCGATGATGAAATGCCTCAACATGCTGTACTGTCGGGGCCCAACCTGTTCATCAATAACCTAAACAAAACAGATAATGGCACATACCGCTGTGAGGCTTCCAACATAGTGGGGAAAGCTCATTCGGATTACATGCTGTATGTATACGGTACGTGAGAAGATGACGCCCTCTTCCATGTGACTCATTTACTCTGTAGCTGCTGCTTGTAATTCACTCCTAAAGCTTTTGGTCAAGTTGCAAGCCAAAACGCCAGTTTGTTTCCTTCAAGAATTAAAGAAGCCTGGCCTGAGGTGGACCCCAGTGCCTCCACTAGAGGACAGCGCCTCTTCTTTTCCTTTTCTAACCGAGGGGGTTTCCCGCTAGATCACAGACTCTGGTCATGCTGAGTAGGAAAGCTGTGTCCTCAGGCACAAGCTATGGAGATTATGTTAGAAATAATGACTGCGAAATTCAGCCTTACCAATTAATGGCTCTTCAGCTCAGAAAGTCTATTCCCAGTGGTATTTTCTGATGATACCTGGGCTAGCCTTTCTCCTGCTTTGATGAGCAGAACTATCCTATTTTCAGCATGAAGCTATTACATCCCAGATGTCGCAAGCCAGTAAATACTTGGAAAAAAATAGAAAGTCCCTGGTAGCTCCATTAACCACTATAGCCACTGCCTTAGACACATATGTGGTTTTTCTTTTTTTCTTATTTGTCTGTTTTCTTAATATCTTTTTGCAGGATTACTAAAGCACGTGATCAGGAATTTCACTCTCTAGTCAAAAAATATGTATTGTGCCTCTACTTGTACCAGCCATTTTAAACTTATTTCCCATTTACAGCTTACGGTCAATTTTGTGTCTAGTGAATATTCTCTATTTAGCTGAAGAGTGCACTGCTTGTCTAGTCTTATGATGACAAATTGAGTCTCTCCTGTCCATTGAATCTCAGTTAGTTTTACACCAGGAAGAATAGTCATGAGCTGACTTGACACAGAATGAATAACCATACACATGACAATTTCAGTGTCGTGTGAATATATGAACAGGAATGTGCATTTCTCTCATGTGAGCCATGTAAATAATCCAAGAATAAGTGCGTGTGATACATACACAGATCTGCCTATGGGAAATCTACTCCATAACATCTTAGAGCCTGACCACTTTCCCTGTAAAGAAAATAGGAGAACAATCTTTTTGATGACTAGAAAAATCATTTTACCCCATGTTTACATGGATATTAAAATACAGTCCTTAACTATTCCTGAGGTTTTCTGTCTTTAGCATAAAGCAGGAGTAAAAGCTCACACCTAGTCACTTTATGTGTAGACTTCTGAGTTGTGTTTTCTTTACACACAACCCATTCTGTCTGTTGTCCACACACTATAGCATTAATTCTCCCCAGTAGTTAAGGAGATCAGAGTGAAAGGAATGGCTCTCCATGTAGGTGTGAAGAGGCTCTGTGTGCCCCACTTTCAGCCACCCCGCCTTTTTACTTCTATGAACTCCGCTTAACATCAGGGTTTGAGCCTCATTCAAGGCCCCAACCTTGCTGTTATCCAGGTTTATAGACTCTCATTCAACTCTTTAAAGATGGCAGATGTTAAAAAGCAGATACAAATTTTCACGAGTCTATTATATGCTTCCTTGATTCAGAAGACTGTTATGTGGAAAAACAACTTTGATTTACTGTACCCACCGTTCCGATATCTCAAGCTGAGAAACGTTTTGTGGATTTGATGGACAGGTAGTTTTGAATAGTTTTGGATCCCAGCTTCTTGCTTAGCGTTTATTGAGGGCTCTCTCACCTCCTTCCACATGCTAAGATGACAGTCTTACATGCATGATCACCTCTAATCTCCACGGTAACAAGACGACCAGGTAGTGTCATCATCCTTCCATTTTACAGATGATAAAATGAAGCTATGAAGGGTCACATAAGTTGCCCAAGCACAAGTTTCCTAGTGTGTTTTAGAGTCACTATACTTTGACTCCAAAGTCTATAGTGAAATGTGTGTCTTTCTTTGTAGTTCCTCTTTTTCTCTCTGCTTCCTGGTAGAACAAGATTGTTCTCTGGGAATGAACTCTCTGGGCCAGAGTGCATTATTTAAAAGACAAGAAACAGAGACCCGTCCATTTAGGCAAGGGCATCTGTCTCCACCTATCTCCCCAGCCCAGCATGGGGCACTTTGCCTGATCTAGGCAATTTGCTGGATCCTCAGTAGGCTACCTCCCTTCTGTAACCTGCGCTAGTAGTAATGCTTGGATGCAGGCTAGAATGTGCACTCCAGTTGTTGCTGCTCTAGTGATAAAATATTCTAGCAATTTGAGAAGATGGTAAGTAGGTTTTCTTTTCAAAGCCAATTGATTGCACCACTACAGGAACTTTCAAAGTTCTTTACGTCAGAGTTAACGTGCCCTTAAAATGTTTAATTCTCTGGAAGTAACTTCTTTACTTGGAGAATCTATCTAGTTAGTGCCTCAGCCCCAATTGGTTTTTTTCTTTTAGCCTCTATGTGTCAAATAGCTTATTAGCTCCACTCTGTATTTTCTTAAATAGTGACCTCACATTGCTCTTAACACTAGAAGTGATCTAAGCATTATACCTGGTAACGGAATCTAATTCATTTAGGTCACTTGAGCCACATGTGAGGGACAAATTACCCCAGCAGTGGTGAAAATAATTGAAAGTGTGTGAGTTTCACAAACTGAAAGGGACTGGTGACCTTTGTTTCTGAAATCTCTGCCCTCGTTAGTCCCTGCGCCTCTCCGTGTCCGTAATCGGAGTTCCAAATCACCTTCAGGCGCACTTTGATTGTGTGGTGGACATCACACATTTTGTGCCAATGCATTTAGAAATAGGGGCAGAGACAGCTTTATAGTATATCAGGGGAGGTCTCCCAGCTACCGATGTTCCTTTTGAGTGATAGATATCGTCACTGAATCAGAACAAAGAAGGCAGGTCTCTGGGTGCAGCTGAGGTGGGCGTGGGCAGAGCAGGATGTCTTGAGGGACCGGTGCCCTCGCTCACCTTGCGTCCCCACCTCACCTGTGCCTGCATCTGCCACAGGGTGTGGGCACATCCGGTGGTCTGCCGGGTCACAAAACACTTCCCCACTGGTGGCCTCCATAGGCAAGCATCCACAAAGCTCGACTGGACGTACTGTCTGTTCTTCTACAAAGGCCGTCTGAAATTATTAATTTAATCATTTCTACTTCTTGGAGGAGAATGGATTTTTTTTTAAAACGGATTCCTTTTGGCGCTTGTGTGAGGCTGCCTTCACTAGTAGTTTGCCGGCAGCCTCAAAGAAACAGAGTCTCCCCTAAAACAGACCCGTCTGCTGTTGATTCTTCCCTGTCAAATTTGCGCATTTGTGTATGTGTGAGAGAAGTTTGTGAGAAAAATGAAAACCTCGGATTATTGATCAATGGTAGAATCTTTTAAGCAGACCATCTAACCGAACACCAAGATAATGTTTTTGTAAACTTCCAGGAAGTTGTGCCAACAATAACGGTACAATATATAATTAAAGTTTGGATGTAATAATTAGACAGTCTGAGAGCTCACTTGGAGATGAAAGGACACCAGATGTGTCAAGGAGAAAAAGTTGACGGGCTTTAGATAAAATTTAAAATCAAAAGCCTTCAAGTCATCTAATGCTCTATTATAGCAGAATGACTGCTTTAGTTCAAAGTCTTGCTGACAATTTAACACATTCAGTTTGATCATTTGGGTCGAAAATTTTTTTCTCTTTCATATTTGCCTTCCCATTTTCCCCCCCAAATAATTTTTGAGATTATAGAAGAATATACAGTATATCAAACAGCTGACAGAGAATTTCCTATCAGATTTCCTGGTTTTGAGGGTCAAGTCTTGTTTATATTTAGTTCTCTTGTTTACAAGTTGGAAATGTTCTTCGGTATTTATCACTGTCGCCCACGTAGGTCAGGCTTAAGCAAAGGCAACAAACTCATTAATATTTATAAGTTGTAAAATTTATTGACTTTAAGAAATAAAATCTCAGTAAAATCTCACATGCTTGGAACTTGATATTTAGTGGTGACATTCTCTCTTCTTTGTATTTATTACAAGTATAGAAGTAGTTTTACTTCCTGCTGGGATGTATTGATGGAGAATAATGAAGTTAACAGTCAGAGAGCAAGAGGCAGGCGAGCACTCTTCCTTGGCCGATAGGAGCCCTTTAGATAGAGCAGCGCCATCTCCTCCTTTCTCCCACCGGTAAAAGTATAAAAGAAATTGCAAACACTGTACCCTCTCGGGGACTGAGTCGGTCTAACCCCACCCTTTGAAGTCGGATGGGAGGGTGTCATATGTGTTTATTTTCTCCTCCCTTTTCTACTTCTCGTCTTCTCATCCCTAGTTCACTTCATTAGTACAAATTTTCTTTTCTTCTTTTCTTAGCTCTTCCGGATAAGGCTTTGGGATATAATTAGAAGACATAAATCTTTGTGGGGGGACAGGGGTTTTGAGTTTTAAAGAGGAAAGTCATCAAACAAACATCTCAATGTCTTCATGCCTTTGTTTTGTCATTACTGGTCATTGTTGTGTTCAGCATTGTGGGTTTGATTTTCCTTTTTTTTTTATCCAGATCCCCCCACAACTATCCCTCCTCCCACAACAACCTCCACCACCACCACCACCACCACCACCACCATCCTCACCATCATCACAGGTACGGTACCTTCATTGCCATTGAGAATGTCCTGAATGTATATTGTCTTTCTGGTATGTATAAAAAAGAAGCCTTAAAAGGTCTCTTTGAATCCTTGGAATTGAAGTATTCCTTCATTTGGTAATTTGAAAGACATTACATACTATGTTCTCAAGTTGAATCTTAAGGACCTCAGAAAAATCTTTAACATCCAAGCAATTTAACAGTAGGATCAGCTATTTTGCAGAATTCTTTTTTAAGCATCACCGTGCAAAGCTTTGTCATTACTGGTCATTGTTGTGTTCAGCATTGTGGGTTTGATTTTCCTTTTTTTTTTATCCAGATCCCCCCACAACTATCCCTCCTCCCACAACAACCTCCACCACCACCACCACCACCACCACCACCATCCTCACCATCATCACAGGTACGGTACCTTCATTGCCATTGAGAATGTCCTGAATGTATATTGTCTTTCTGGTATGTATAAAAAAGAAGCCTTAAAAGGTCTCTTTGAATCCTTGGAATTGAAGTATTCCTTCATTTGGTAATTTGAAAGACATTACATACTATGTTCTCAAGTTGAATCTTAAGGACCTCAGAAAAATCTTTAACATCCAAGCAATTTAACAGTAGGATCAGCTATTTTGCAGAATTCTTTTTTAAGCATCACCGTGCAAAGCAAAATGCTAGGGAAAATGGCAGCCTGGCTCTTAGAGGCTGGATAGCTTGTGTTTAGCCACGGTTGGCAAAATGGTAAGTATCCTGGCTTTGGATCCTCTCTTTGTCTTAATTTCATCTTAATCCACGTGAAAGAAAATACCCAGCCTTTACCATGCCTATGTGGGCCATGTTCCTAAATGCATCATCCTTTTTGTCCCAGAGAGTACTGCTGAGAGTGTGTCACCTGGAGACCCACTGTCCATTCCACGCTGGGCACATCTGTACCCCTTGCTGCCCTCCGTTAAACGCTGGAGGAGTGGAAGAGGCAGCCACAGCAGTTATCACTCTGTGGTTGAGCTCTTTGGACTCTCTGAAACTTATTCAAAAAGTTTCACTGTCTCCTATTTCTGACCATCACTGAGGGAGGAGATATGCCTTCCAGTCCCTTCTTCCTGGTCCTCAGCAGCTATCAATGCTTGATGTTGCTTGTCTGGGAGGCTTGGCATTTTCTCTGCCAGCCAGGGTGGGAAAGGTTACAGCCTTACCATGTCAGCTAATCATGCAAGATTTCCTTACATAAGGCTGCACCTACCTGCTGTCGACAGGTACCCGCCCCAGAAACACGGAAAAGTAATTGTTCTGTGAGGACCCCCCCCACCCCCAAAAAAAGATCTCTTTAAAATTAACTTTTGCACTCCATCTCTGAGCCATGTGCTCTGGTGTACAATCCTATCACTGGACTTCTTTAAAATCGTTGAATAGTATACTCATCTTTATCCTCCTTACCACCCTAGATATGGCAAACATCCTTCACATTAACTTTCTGGAGATGTTTTCAGTTTTCACAGGCCTCGGTGAGATAGACAAAATGAAAATTCTAAGTGGTCAGTGAAAGAGGAAGCCTCATCAGTTTATGAAATGTAACAGTAGATGGTCTAATTTCACTTTTCTTCACCTTTCTTAAGTATTAGGGTGGAACAGAGAACTTTGAAATAAGCCACTAGTGAGGATGGTTCTGAATGGTGTTTGTGAGAACATCAGTGTGTGCCCTTAATTGAAAAACTTCTGAAAATCCATCAATTGGTGTTTGTGTCTCACTCTAAACTCAGCTCCAGCCAGGCTGCTTCCTAAATTCTTATCTGTGTGTATTTCCCTTTTAGCTTTCTGTTAGTTTCTTCTGCTTCTTAAGTAAATTCAGTTTATGAGTAGAGCAAATAGATTCCTCCCACTTTCTGTATCGTCAATAAAGCAGCAAAGACGCTCCTTCCTGACTCTGATTTCTAGAGCAACCATGCTAACATCTCTCCATGCTCTGGACCAGGCATTTGCCTTGCATGATTTCTTACCTCTCATCCCAGTAGTGAGCCAATGAAGCTTGAGCTCCTGTTACCAGGTTTTCATGAATTTTCCTATGAATGACCCTTTGAATGTCATTGTAAATTACATCAGCCCACTCGCCACTGCCCTACCTGTGTGAATCCACTGAGAAAACCCATCGATGGTCTTTTTTTTTTTTTGACAGAAGTTGCCCAGGTATGAGCCCACCTTGATTACCTCTCCTTGTAGAAGTTTCCATCTAGGTCAAGTTGACAGCATAAGCGCCACATTTCTCCTTGGTGTGGAGCCACTACTTTTCATTTGTGGCTGGCCTCTCACTAGCTTAGGCTATTTTTATTTGTTTTTAAAGACCTTTCTTAACAGCCCCTCAACTCCTCCCCTCTCGCCGTCAATCTCAGCAACTCAGCAGAGGCGCTTCAATCACACTCCTAATCCTTCAGTCCAGACTGAAGCTCATCGCCCGTCCTGAAACAGCTACAACTCACTGTTATCACAGTTCCAACCACAGAGACTCCATTTAAGAGGAAATTTTAAAAACAAGCAATGCTGTGCTTCTGGCCACATCACAGGTACCTTTATAGGGACTTGTCTGCTCCTCCTCCTCGTCTCCTGGCCTCTCAGCCCAAGGTCACGAAAGATGATATCGTAGGTGCACTTTTGGCCTCTTGGTTTTCCTAGATGAACCCTCTCTACACACAAATGCACTTGTGGTGATGAATGCCCTGATTTCTCAGTGGCACACCCAAGAGTCGTTAAAGTAAAATTGCCTCTAAAACAACACTGGAGAATCCATTGCCTTAATGGATGTGATCTCACAGGCTTGCTATGTCTTAACAAGCAGTGTTATATGTATTTATCTTGCCCAGAAAGTGTACTTGTGGAATTTAACATTTGCTCCTTTCTTCAAACAGATTAAAGGTTACGGAGCCAAATATTCCATGTCCCATTTTAAAGGTCCAGGCCATCCCCTAGATTTAGATTGGTTCCTAAAAAATCTTCCCGACTGAATCTTGACAAATGGAGAGCTAAATTAATTTCTACTCCTCTTCTTTCTTGTACTGTTTGGTACATTACAACTAACCATTAGCCTTAAAAGCTTCAACAGCTAAATCTAGTGACAGTAACATAAAGTGTTGGCTTTAAAAAAAAAAAAAAAAAGGGGAAGAGGAAGCCCACAGGCATCTTATTTCTTTTATCCCCGGCAAATGCAATGACTGAAACACATTCCCTAGGTCAGAGTCTCATTACAAGCAAAATGTACAAATGCAGTCGAAAAAAATATTTTTAAACTCAAAAGGTCATAGATGACTTCTGATGTCTCTGAAAGGAAGTGTTCCAGCATTGTCTTTTATCTTCCACAACCAGAATTGTTCCCCTTGTTAGGGAGGCAGGCCTTCATGAGTTCTGTCACCTGACTCCCTCAGAACATGCTAGCACTTCATTCTGGAGGCCCTGGTCAAAGAGGAATTGTGAGCCCAACCTGGGGCTTCCCACATGACTTGGTGGTAAAGAACCCACCTGCCAATGCAAGAGAAACAAGTTCGATCCTGGGGTCAGGAAGATCCCCTAGAGAAGGAAATGGCAACCCACCACAGTATTCTTGCCATGGGCAATCCCATGGACAAAGGAGCCTGGTGGGCTACAGTCCATGGGATCGCAAAAGAGACAGATATGACTTAGCTATTCAGCAACAACAGCCTGACTTGATGCTGCCCACCCAAAATCATAGGTGGGTGGAGGAGCAGGGCATCCCTGCCTCACATCCACTCTGCGTGGGGAAGCTCTCCTGACTTACATGTAAAGGCCACATCTAAAGGTAGCTTCGTCTTTGGAAGATTTTTGCAGGCTCTAGAGTCCTGAAAGGATGATTTGATGTCAGTTTGCCATAAGAGCATTGTTGTGGCTTCGTAACTATTCACCCACCATTAGAATCTTTTTCTGAATAAGGAGCCATTGAGGGATGGAGTTGGGATGGGAGCCGCACAGAGCCTCCTGTGATGTCCCATGAGATCCTTTGGTGTCTCTGTTCTCTTTCGTGTACATTGATATTCTAACCACATAGTTCTGTTTTGACTATTGCTACTGGAAGGCCCACACTTTTTTTTTTTTTTCTTTTAACATCAAGTCTGTATGGTTTCATTCATGGAAGATACATGCTATAATATGAAAGTGCAAACTGCATAATTTAAATTGTCCCTGGCATCCTCTTCTAAAATACAGAGACAGCCAACCATTACCCATGGTAACAGTCCTCCATGGAGATTCCTTTCAGAAGCCAGAATCAAAGAAAAATCTATTGCCATAGACGGAGGAGCATTGTTCTGTTTTGTTTTGAGCTTTCTTTGAAATTGGTTGATTTTGTATATCAGATGTACATAAAAATACCTGTTTTGTGTTTGGGGATAGTTTCGCCCCTGTCTGCCAGTTGGGTCAGTCACCTTAGGGAAATATTCTGTGTTTCCTTCCGTAGTTAATACGGATATTGTATTGGATCTGCTTGGTTGTGCCCTGGGTTAGATGCTTGATGAGAAAAGTACCATAGAAAACAGTCAGCACTCAGTTTTAAACACCCTTAGCAGCCTAAATATAAAATTCAGGCCAGGAGGAGTTCACCCTGTAGGTCACACTTATACATGCAACTGTCATAAATTAAAAAATTAAAATCACCTTAGAATAAGAAATGAATAGCTATAGGGCCAAAATCTGAAACACATTTAAAAATCCTTTCGTAAGAATGAAGTAGGTCATTTCTAAATGAATTTTTCTCTTTTTGAAAGTACATGTCCAATTAAAATATTTTGTGTTTCTTGGAAAAGAAAACAGCACGGATTTCCTCATTGGCATCTGAGCACCCGGTACTCAGTATACCTTGGAGAAACTGTGTCCCCCAGGCTCACGCTATTGTTTCAGCTTTCATAGTCTCCTATTCGTAAGCTCTTCTGTGTGTAATGTGGGTCAGATCACATAAATAAAGGAGCGAGAACAGCCTTTATCCTTCGGGGATATTTGTAGAAGATGCCAAACTGGGGAAACTCAACACCCTGGCACGTGTTTTTAGTTTCCAAAATGCAAAGGAAAGAAGTGCACCTGTCTTAAGGCTTGACTATAGAGCTTTGCTCCACATTGAGCTGTCTGTTCTCCAGGGTCCTGCCTTCATGATCCCTACACTCTGCTGTGGACGTTTGCATGATGTCAAGGGTAATGCTCATAAGGCATTCATTCAACAAATATCAAGGACCCGTAATATGTATAGCAGCGTGCTAGCACCCATGGAGACAGTAAATTTCTGGAACCCCTTGAAATATAGCTGAGGGAATTGATTATACCCACTGGAACTCAGTAGCAAGAGATATTGTGCACTTAGGGCTGGTGCAGAAGATTGACAAGATCATCACAGAAGTAGAAGTCAGTCTGTGCCATCAGGGAAAGTGTAGAAAGTGGATACGAAAGGATGGCATTTTGGAAATTAAGCCTGAAGACCTAACTTTACTTCAAGCATCTAGCTTCAGTGTGTGTGCTTGTCTTGTGTGTGTGTTCATAACCTGGGTATATACTAAACCATTGTTGCTAGGAGATACTCATATCTCATCCTAAAATGTTTACTAAATTGCTTTTCTTCTTGAGTTTGTATCTACTCCATTAAGACTGTTTTTCATTCATCATTTACTGAATGCTTATCAAATGTTACTGATATATATGCCAGTATGTCTGGTGACAAGAATATTATTAGGGCCCTAGCAGACACTCACGGAGAAGGCAATGGCACCCCACTCCAGTACTCTTGCCTGGAAAATCCCATGGGCGGAGGAGCCTGGTAGGCTGCAGTCCATGGGGTCGCTAAGAGTCGGACATGACTGAGCGTCTTCACTTTTACTTCTCACTTTCCTGCATTGGAGAAGGAACTGGCAACCCACTCCAGTGTTCTTGCCTGGAGAATCCCAGGGATGGGGGAGCCTGTTGGGCTACTGTCTATGGGGTCGCACAGAGTCGGACACAACTAAGTGACTTAGCAGCAGCAGCAGCAGACACTCAGGAGCCATCTTTGTTGTAATGAGCTCCCTTTTCAGGTTTTTGCCCCCTAAGTGCATTGACCATTTTTTTTCCATACTGCCTCAAGTGTGCCCATTTTTATTTTACTGCTGCTGATAAGCTTATTACAGATACCGTCAATAGTCAACTGGTTTTGACCCATATTGACTTACGAGAGAATGAAAGAAATTAGTGATGAAGGGCACCTGATTCTGCATTTTTTTTTAAAAGGGGATGGGGATAGGAAGTGAGAATTTTTCTAATGCTTCTAATCATCATTTCTGTCATCATCCATACTCTTATGTTCCTTGTTGAAAAAGAATCCAAGAGAGAAGGAATTGACATGTTTTCACACTGAAAACTGATATACAACAATGTAAAAAAAATCATCTGACTTTAAATACAGGTTTCTTAGGATTAGAAAGTTGGAGCTATCTCAGTGTTGGGAAATGCAGGACTTGGCAGGAGGAACCCAGCCCTGGGAGTATCTACCTGGGGACAAGTATCAGCTGCTACTTCTAGAGCTGCTCCCTACTGTCCACCATCAGCCTCCTATGTCCCTGTCTTCTCCCATCACCGTACCTCACCCCTCTCTGCCACGCCTCCCACCCAGCACTAACATACAACGTGGGAGAAGAATTGTTCTCCTTGTTAAATGAAACCATGGTACATATCCCTATTGTTTTCAGAACATCTGGTTTGCTGATGCAGAGATCTCAGGGGCATAGCAGCACTCGTGAGCAATTTTGAAGAAGCTTTTAACAAAACTTGAAATTAACCAAAGGAAAAACCAAACCTAGTCCCCTTCTTGCAGATCCTTGATGCACAGCTTCTCCCCTCACGAAGGAGAGGCAACATGAAGACGGAAGGGAGTTTCTCACGGGCAGTCTCTCCCCTCAGAGGAGAGGCGACGTGAAGACAGAAGGGAGCTTCTCATGGGTCTCATACTCAGGCCTGTTAGCTTCATTCCTATCCGCTTCGCCCATCCCTGAAAATGGGAGTTTAATTAAAACCTAACATAGATGGGAAGAAAATTAACTGGGAAATGGGTAGAAAATAAATTTCAAAGTTTAATTTTTTAGCACGTATGTTTGCTTTCAACAGATTTCAAGTATGTCAAAAAGAAAGAAAAGAAAAAAAAAACTATAATATATATTGGCTAGTGCGGCACAACTGTGAGAATAAAATTGTCAGGGGAATTCCTCGCCTGCCCCGGCATCTAGATTTAAAGCAGTTCCATAACACAAACTGAAGAGGAATTCAATTAAGAAAACCCATTGGCTCCTTATTGACTTTAGTTAAGAAAATAAACCAAGGGAAAGTGTATTAAAATATGTCTGGACTGCTTAGTATGCTTTCATCTAAGCTTATGACAATCAAAATGGCAGATTTTAAATTCTTTACAATTAAGCTCTGCTTTCTAGCAGATTGGGTTCTCTGGGTTATTACCCTGTGCATTTTTTAATGTATACCCTACTCCCACCCCTCCCTGCACCCCCCAAAAAAAGGCAGCCTTGCAGTGAATCTGGGTATTGTAAAGCAGGAGCACCACAGAGCAATTGGAGAAGAAAAAGTATTTAAGGTTGTAAATTTAATTTTGTTCTTGGATTTTCATTTTCATTTATGGCACCCGTTGTGTTTGAGACCACGGACTAATTTATGGATTAGTTTTAAACCCCCAGTCTGTCACACTCAATGAACAATTCTAAGTTGGAGAGAATCCATATGAAAGGATTAGAATGTGCCACAGTGGAGCTTACACATGACTGTTTCAACTAAATAGTGTCCAGCTGCCTCACACACATTTTTTGGTAGGTTTTGTTTTGGGGATTTTTTTTTTTTTTTTTTACTTCTTGGTTAAACAGCTAGAGTCTCTAATCTGACATATCGTCCGAGCCTTTTGATTTTGAAAATATACTGTCACATGAAATATAGGTGATGTTTAATTTATTCAAGGTAGAGTTCCATAAACAGTTTGTATGGCTGGGAGACTGAAAGTCGATATTTAACGAAAGTTCATCTTTCAAACAGCAGTGCAGGCCCTGCCCTTGGTTACCTTGTTTAATTATACTCATAAAACAGCTAGGGAGTGACTATTAAGA
Organism: Aepyceros melampus; assembly: GCA_006408695.1. Classification (NCBI taxonomy): domain Eukaryota; kingdom Metazoa; phylum Chordata; class Mammalia; order Artiodactyla; family Bovidae; genus Aepyceros; species Aepyceros melampus. Next base: position 314,179 of record SJXQ01009175.1, read on the forward strand.
CCATACACACTTACTGGCTTTGCAAGAACGTGGGATTGTTTTTTCTTGACCATATAAAATAATGTACGATAAATTACTCCCTCATTGTAATTAAAATTAAAATAGAGACAATAGCTCAACAAGGCCTTTTTAATTTCATAGCCCTATACCACCGTTAAGTCCACCTCAACTTTCTGTGACCTATTTTTCTCCTAGGCTTAGTGCAAAGATTATTTTTTAAAGACAGCCGCAGAATGAGGTTTGAAGAAAGCCTCTGTTAGGGCAATTAGGCACTCTCATTTTTCAAGTTAATTACAGTCTATGTTATCTTCTACTGGAAAGTTACTGTTTGCGTCTTGCCTGTACTTAGAATGTTGTAAAACAATATAGTGACCCCACAAGTTGATTCACAGGGGTGGGCTAGCACGTCTCTCCAGCCTTCTGATTACAATACCTTAACAAATCCTACTGCACAGAGCCACACTCACTTCAGAGCCAGGGTGTCTGTGGTTTCTGCGTGAAGTCGTAATGCAATTATGAAGGAGAATTAGATTCTGTCACAGTGCTGTCCTGTGGAGAGCACAAAGTCACTTCTAAAGGGTTGGTTTTTTTTGGGTTTTTTTTTTTCATTCTTTATTTGAAATAGCCTCTGTTCAGATACCACACCAGATGCTCTTAGAGAAATGGAATCAGCAACTCCCCCAGTATACCCTCCATCTCGGTCTCAACTTTGTAGCCAGCCTGTGTGTCTGCTGCAGTCTCTGCTCCATTGCTGATCCCTGGTTTTTGCCATTCCCAGCTGCAGTAACTGTGTTGTTTACTTGAACATGTGCGTGCTTTTAACTGTTTTAGAACTGTGTGTTTTCCTTCTCAACTTCCCTTTCTCTTCCCTGTTGGGTGCAATTGATGGATTTTGCATCCCCAGAACAGGGAGGCAAGCTGCACTGTGAACTTCTTTGTTTATCCTCTGGTACCCACAGAGTAGTGTACACCCAGCTTCTGTTCGTTTGATTTTGTCATAAAGCCAACATGATGTTGTGATGTAGGAAGACAGTTGCTTGTCTTCCTACAAGTCATCTGTTAATGCTAAGACATCATTTTTGAGGACCCTTAGGTTTTACCCCAATCCCTTTCTTTCATTTTATATTAATGATTTAACTGGTGAAAATAAAGCATATTAGAATGCTGCTACAAAAGTAATGAGCCAAAATGTTTACTGCTTTTTTAAAAAAAATTTTGGAAAAGAACCAGTGTCTAGCCATAAAATGTATAAACTTGCATTTAAGTGTTTCTATACAAATGTGCATTTGATTTTGCCCCTCCTTTAAAAGCACCACAAACTAACGTTGATTTGGATGTTTCAAGTAAGGAGATGTGTTGTGAGCATTGAGGTAGAGATGTTTCAACTGTACAATTTTTGGTATTGTTTTTTAACTGCTATTTTATGCACACAGACTTGTCAGTAAGTATTGCGTTCTGATGTGGTTTATGTTTTTCTTTCCTTCATCTGTTCTTCGGAAATTCAGCTATAAGTTATATTAAGCTGCAATGGCCTCTCAGACTTGTAGTTAATTCTGGCTCCTTAGAAGGGCTCTGATTTTTTGATGGTCTAGGATCCTGAGGAGGGCATGCCAATGAAGGGAAACACCGGTGTGAATTCATGTGTCATATTTATAAATCAGAAGCACCAGGCTCCTTGGACCAAAAACAAAGTCACATTTTGGCATTATGGTGCATTTAAACATTGCCTGTGTCAAGTCCGAAAGAGTCTTTTGGAGTCTCTTAAACTCATGTAAATAACTACCAGCCGCATGATTTTAAAAAAAAAAAGTACAGACAACTACTCAACAGTGTTAACCCCAAATCCCACTTCCCCTCGGCATGACCAGCTTGTGTGTGGGTATCACCACTGCTCTGGCCAGAAGGGGACCATGGAGGGAGACACCCCGAGAGGTGGAACTGAACGTTAAAACCCGGCAGACAGGTTGATGGCGGAATGGAGTTGGCTAGAAGAGTGGTGTTAAAATGACTTTGGAAAAAGAATGTCACCATGCATTTTGTTAGATATTTATCCCACTTCCCCTGTAGCCAAAATGAGAAAGGAAATTTCTGGAGCCCCTTGGGGAATTTTCCATGAAGAGAAGCCAATACAGCAGGCCTGATTTTGAAGCCTGAAAGGTTTTGAAGGAGAAAACTTGAACAGCATTAGAAATAGAAGAAGAAAGAGACAAACCATGGTTTCTTCCACAGCAAGTGCATCTGGCGGTGAAAACGCATCATGTGCCATCTCCTCATTCACCCTGGAGGCAGGACTCCCGGCAGCTCACAGCAGTGAAAGTGGATCATGGGTGTGGATGACTGGGTGCTTTAACTTTGGGAATGTCACATGATGAGAAGTGGCACTTCACAAATTACGTGGACCTGGTTGTTTCCATGCCAGACTTCTGCTCTTAAGAGTTTAACATAGTAAGATCTGCAGAGTGAAGAATGGGTGAGTGGTGAGTGTCTGTGTGTGTGTGTGTGGGTGGGTGTGTGGGTGTATAAAGATCTGTCTGAAAACCTTTAACATGTTCATCCCCATGGCCTCCAAGTTAACTGAACTTTCCAGCTGAATTCTGCTGAAATAACACACTGGATGAAAAACTCGAACCCCTGTATTCATCTGCAGGCATCTGCCTGTGAGCCGTAAAAGGATCCTAAACATGCAATTGACTCAGTGACACCTGATTGGGAGTCGTAAAGCCCCATTGCCCAGGTGGGTTGGGTTAAAACAAAGGCAATGTTTGAATGTATGAATCTGTTGTTCAGCCAGCCTCTCAACTGAGCGTTTGTGTCACAGTCCTGAGCCTCGATGCGTTCAGAGCCATCCGCCAGTCACTGGGTTTGCACTGGTGTTTCTCATCACTTTGCATGTTCCCCTGACTCTTGACTAGCAAATAGATGTGTCCTGGCAAGCCCCCAAAACCAAAGAATTTACTGTTATCCTCACTGGCTCGCAGTTTGAGCTGAAGGCATGTCTTAAAACAGTGCAACTCACTTCAAATGCTTTTGGCTTTTCATTTATTATTGCTTGTCACGCGATGTTCTTTGAAAGCTTGCTCATATATTATCTGTTCCATTTTTTTCCATTTTCCCTTTTTTTGCATGCCGTTCCTCCTGTTTCTTCCCTTCCTCCAATCCTCTGTTCCCGTCTGTAGACACCACGGCGACGACAGAACCAGCAGTTCACGGTTGGTACCACATTACTGTTTATCTACTTTCTCAGCACTGCTGAGCGGCAAGGCAAGCCTGGGAAAAAGAGAAATGTAGTCTTCAAGGGAAACTGTGTTCCAAGTAGACTGATCTCGTAAATGTACTCTAATTTGTGAGGCTTAAAAGGATGTCGAGTCTTGTCATTTCTGTTGAAAGTTCAGTGGCCAGTGGTTGCAGTCTGAGATGAGGCTGCCTCCGCGCTGGCTAGCTGGGTTAGAAGAAGTTTTAGCTGCATGTAGCCCTTATTTCTACAATGCCACCAGACCCTGAAACATAAGGGACTCCAAAAAAAGAACTAATATTTGCCTTAAAATCATAGCATCTGAATTAAAGGCCCAGTTGCTTTCTTCATTTATAGGCTAGAGTCCCAGGTACATCTTGAAGAGGAGTCATTTGTAGGACAGATCAGGGCGAAAGATTCCTGTTTCTGTGCATGACATAAGAATGAGGAAAAAGTTTGTTCTTTAATTATACTCCCAATGGTATTTACCTCCATGACCACTTGCACTTAATCTCCACGTGAGCATATAAGTTTATACATTTGGCAGAAAACATTTCTGGACTAAGGATACCATACATACATTTCAACAGCATTAACTGAGACTTGAAAAAGATCATTTGTGGGGGGGGCGGGGTATTTTGTAGACAAAATACTAAAAGAACAAACTCATGATTTCAGCCAAAAGTGGATAGATTCCTGTTTCTGTGCATGACATAAGAATGAGGAAAAAGTTTGTTCTTTAATTATACTCCCAATGGTATTTACCTCCATGACCACTTGCACTTAATCTCCACGTGAGCATATAAGTTTATACATTTGGCAGAAAACATTTCTGGACTAAGGATACCATACATACATTTCAACAGCATTAACTGAGACTTGAAAAAGATCATTTGTTGGGGGGGGGTATTTTGTAGACAAAATACTAAAAGAACAAACTCATGATTTCAGCCAAAAGTGGATAAAAATCAAGTAAAGCTCAGGAGCAGGTATCAGGGAATCCTTTTCCCAATTTCTCCTATGACTTCCTAGGTTGAAAGAGGTCTATTCACTTTTCTATGTCTCTCCCATTAGAAAATGAGAATCATGTTTCATCTGCATATTACTTTATTACTTAGCTCAAATCTTACCCTGCTGATATTGTGCTTTGGAGAGAGATATGTTAGTTAAAAGTAGGCTGAATTTTAATAACTGAATCCAAGGGAATTATTTGGTAAAGGGCCTACTTAAATCACTTTGCACACTGTGGCAGAGTTGAAATCCATCATTTAAACGACAAAAGGTGATCAGCCAAGCCTATGTTGTTCATTCAACTTTTAGAGAAACAGCTCTTCCAAGCACGACTGACCTTCTTAAATAGACCTACATTTGGACCTTACCAGTTAGAAATCTCTGGCAAAACCTGTGTAAGCTGGCCTTGAAGGTCAGGCCTTGATACTTGGGAGACCACCTCCATACCTGGACCTTCTGATGAGAAATTCTAAGAAAGCAGAACAGAGGTGGGTATGGGGTAATACCCCTTCAGGCCCTAATCCACCTCTCCCCACCCTTTTCTGTTATTGGCATAAAGGGAAAAGTTCATAAAATTAGTTAAACGGCCGATACACCAACAATCATGAGAAATCAATTAGGTATAAAACTTCCACTTTCCAAGGTAATGCCCCATAGTGCCTGCTACATCTTAGGCATCGCACTCCATTAAGCTTGGTTATTTGTAGGTTTCATCATTAATTGAGCACTTCCTGACTTTTATCGATTATTCTCAGAGCTTTAAGGCTATTTTAATGTAGTTCAAGAGATTTTATTCTATTCTTTTTAGGATGCTTTAAGTTCTGAGCTTTCAATAATTAACTCCAGGGTCAGTGTACCCATAGATTCCTGATTTCTGTGAGTTCTTTTGAAGAAATATTGATCATTTATCTCCTAAGACTCCAGAGTTCTGTTTTTGAGGTCCCTTTAATAAAATTTGTGTACTTATATGACTCTAATAGTTTTAGGTCTTGGAGTTGGGTGGGATAATCAAGGTAAAACATACGTCCCTTGACCTGAAAAATGAGAAATTAACGTTGGGGCCAGTGCTGATTTTAGGATACTAATAGGATCAAAAAAAGATCACCTTCACTTTCTCTTTGTCCGTATGATCATATATTTCTCTGTGGAGAAAGAGAAAGTGAAGGTGATCTCTTTCAAGGGTATAATAAAGAGACACTTGGAATAGAACTCACATTCCTGTGACAGGAAACAAGAGATGCCTGTGTACCGTGAGAAGCAAGCACTTTCTTACTAGTTCAGGGATGGTGTTCAAGCCAGCAATATCTCAGGTAGGATGCTGTTGACCACCAGTGCATGAGAAGTATACCTTGAGCCAAGAAATTCAGGGAGAAAAACAGGAAATAAGAATACTATGTGTGTATATATATCTATATATATATGTACATATATGATTCCTTAACATCAAGAGGAGAGACGTGATAACCCAGGTTGATTCCTATAAAATGCATTTATAAATACATGCCCCAACTTATCTAAAACCCTCATAGCATCCTCACAAAGGGATCCTCCCACTTTTAAACAGCATACTCTCCAGCCCACAGCAGAAAGCTTAAATGAAAGCCAAAGTAAGTCTAGAATTTGACTTGACAGAGGGGGAAAAAGTCTTCCAGGTCAGTTGCCAGGATAGAAAAGGTAACAGAATGTGATGGAAGTTACAAAGCAGGGGACCAGATTTCCAAGGAGATGAGGATATAGAACTGATTTTATTGAAGTGATTTATCAGTAAACCCATGTGACTAAGATTCACTCGAGACCTATCTTGAGGTGTTCATGTTGGGGATCTGGGCCTAGAAAAATGTGGTTTGATAACTTGGCAACTTAAATGACAAGACATACTAGATCAGCCAGTTGTGACCATTGTATTGGTCCTGAAGTATTCATAGTGGATTTCCTTCCATATTTCTCCTTTCTAAAGAGGAAAAAAATTTTTTTTTACAAAATGCTTTCCCTTTGAAGACTCATTAAAATGTTTTATTCAAGCTTGTGTTGCTAGAGTACGTATGAAGTATATCAGTTGCTGATGTGTGCTGACCTTTTGTTCTTACCGATATCTGATTGAAATAAGCATGTATTGGAAGGTTAGAAGTGCATGGGCATGATTCAAAAGCAAATGGATTTTCTCCAAAAAGAAACCCAACAGCAGTCAGCCACAGTGTTTCTTTAAGGATCTAATTGATAGTAAAGATCAATGTGAGTGTAAGAATGGGATTCCTAGACTAGGTGACTGAAGGGATCTTTGAAGAAGGATCTTGAGCAGTTGTGTTTTTGGAGCTCATCCTTAAGGCCTGGGCAGGAAGAATCCTGTGTCATGCGTGCATGTTGAGCAATGCAAAAAAAAAAAAAAACACTCTGCCAAATCCCGGTACCATATGGTCTGAAATTGACGGCAGAAATGCATGAGTGATGTAAGCACGGATGGTGTCGTGGTTCCTGCGGCTCTTGATGTGTGGGTGTGTGTGACGGTTGTGTTGTTTGTTCCCATGTGGGCGCTTCTCCGTAAGTGTCTCGTGCCGTGTTCTGTTTGTGACCTGTGTGTCCCCTCTCTCTTCCCCACCCGCCTCCCTCTCGTGAGGTTTGGGTGACAGCATGCCATGGTCTGGCATAGTGCTTGTGCTTTTGCTGCACTGCAGTCAGCTGGCTTCCTCTGGGTTTGGGGTTCTCTGTCTTTCTCTCTCTCTACGCCCCTGCTGTTTTGTTTTGTTTTTTTTTTTTTCAAAGCTACCTGTCCTTTTGCTTTCCACCTCTTAATACATTCGAGGCTGATGGTCTCATGATTTATAACCCCAAATGAGGTAACTAGGTTTTAATTCAATCTCCAAGTGTAGCGAGACTCACACCGGGAACCCCTCTGACATAATTTTTCATTTTCAGTTTTGGTTCCAAACGTTGGCCCTGTGCTAGTTCCATGCTCTTCTCCTAGACCACTGCCCTTAGGTAACTACCCCACAAATCTCTCTTTCCCTGACTAATTTTATAAGTAGTGCAAGCCATGATGGAAGTGTAAAATCACATGAAATTTCTTATCTTTCTGTTCAATTGTGGGGAAATTCTGAAGCCCATTTTTAAGGAACAGTAGCCAGCAGTGCGCATTATTACAACCTCTATGTCCACCACCTGTGTATGCACCCCTTTGCACATCTCTCTGTTTGAGTGCACAACAATGGCATTCGAAGGCTGTCATTCAGTCAAGGGACTCTGCAGACATGTGTGTTCTACTCAAGAACCAAGCTAAAGAGGTTTACGAATGGCTGCAGGACCTGAAGATTGTGTTTCAGCCTTGCTATGCAGTTTGCAAACAATATGCTACTGTTTAACGGCGTGAACCAAATTTCTGCTAATGAGATGAAGGGAAAAACTCCAGAAAAGCTGACAAAGCAGGAAGAACAGGATGACTGACTGAGCTTTTAGAATAAAACAACCGGGGGCGTCTGAACTCTTAATGGCTGGTGATGGAAGTAACAGATTCCATAATATGGCCAAGTGATCAGATGTGTGCTGCTTAGGTAAGAGAGAGACCATCGCCTACTTTTTCATAATGGGAATAATACTAGGGCCAGTGGGAAGTTGTTTGTTTCCTAGAGGTTTTATTTGATCATTCTGTTTTGGAAGTTTCGGAAAAAAAGGGGAAACCCTGATGAACTCAACCCCAAACATTTTACTTGACCTTGAATTTATTTAAATATCTCTAGGATTTCTTGCTGTTTTTAATTTTTGAAGTTTTCCTTAACCTGGTTTAAAATTGCCATGCCATTAATAGCATTTTTAGAAGCCAGTGATTTCTGCTGGAAAGGAGGAGTAACTATCCCAACAGCAGAAGCAGTGTCTGCAGAAAAGCATGGGATAGGCAGCCCATAATCGCATCATGAAGAAGTGAGATTCCTGTCTGTGGAAGAGATGATTCTCATGTATTAAATCATCATGTTTGCACCTCAGGATTTTATTAATTGCTCAAAAGAAAATTCCATGTGGACCAAAAGTAAACTTTCATTTGTTTAACGAAGTTTAGAGAAATGTGTTGACTACATTTTAATTGAAGTGAGGAGGAAAGGCTTCAACAAGTGATAAGTAAGAGCAAAACTCAGAAGTAATTTCCCACTTATTGTTAAATGGCGGAGTTTCCTTTTGAAGACTATTCTCTGCCTCATAAAATGCATCTTTGTCTTTTTCTTTGAGAAAATGAGAGCTGTATAATTTTTATCATGAAAGAAAACTACCTAAGCCAAAGCAATTTTAGGAGGTAAATTTTGCTTGTCTTTACTTGTACACTCAGTGCTTCAGTAAACTCTTCCTAATTATATTTATTCTGAAATTAGCCAGCTATGGAGGAGCACTATAGATTCATAAAATGAGCAATAGTTGTGCAAAAATAAATTTAACACCAGTAACCTAAATGGCTTCCCACTTTCAGATGTAATATGAGCAGTAGATTCCAGATGATTTGGTATATTTTAAAGTTTATGCCATTAAAAATGACAGTTTCATCTTTAATGAGGTGTGTATAAACTGTCTGTCATTTTTTAATGGGAAACTTTGCATATCAATGATATTTCATAAACATATTTGTCTTTATTTTGTAAAATTAGCTTTCTAATGCCCTCCCCAGGGAAACAAGCCTTCAGCAGTAAAGCTGCCTACTGAAACATCCTCGTTTAATATGGTTCAGTGGGTGCCAAGCACGTATGTAGAATGCTTTGATATTCATTGGGCCACGTAAAAGTGAGGGATTAGCCTCCTGAGAACTGCAAATTCATAATTAACTACAAAGAAGTTCTTTATGTTGCCCATTTATAACAATTATTCAAATAATTGTGTTCATCAGTCTTTATACAATGAATAAAGCCAATTAGAAATGGGAACACTTTCAACCAATCAGATTTCAGAACCAGTGCATAACATCCCTACTCAGTTGCCTCTGTAATTTATTGCATTATTCATTGCTTTCCCATGGTTGCCTAAATCCATAGTTTGGGAACATCCATGAATTTTGAATCCTCCCATGTTTAATTGGCACATGTCCTTGAATATTGGCACCCAAGGGTCATGATAGAAATTCTTCAAGAACTCATGTGACTCTTTCACAGCACCAACCTAACTATCAATATTCATTTGACTTCTTTATAAAGGGGCTTCCCTGGTAGCTCAGTTGGTAAAGAATCCGCCTGCATGCAGTAGACCCTGGTTCGATCCCTGGATTGGGAAGAACCCCTGGAGAAGGGAACAGCTACCCACTCCAGTATTCTGGCCTGGAGAATTGCATGGACTATAGTCCATGGGGTCGCAAAGAGTCAGACATGACTGAGCTATCAATATTCATTTGGTTTCTTTATAGAACAACTTACAAAATCCAAGCTTTTACTGTCCATTTCTACGTAAGTGTTTCTGTTGATTTGGGACCTTTTGAATCATGTGATCAGTTTGGCATTGTTTATTTCCAGAGCATTTGTTTTAGTTGCTATTATGCTCTTGCTGGCAGTTCACTGAGCATTACTCCCAAATCATTAATGCAGCAAATACTTACTGAGTATATTTTGTGCTTGACCATAAGAGAAAGAAAGATGGAGAAAAAAAAAAAAAAAGCACGCCCCTCATTCCATTTTAACAGGTCCACAGGTATCTTCAAAATTGACAAACCTCATCGGAGAAATATTAGCCAATTATGTGCAGGAAAGGGAACGTGGAGCAGGTCTGCTCAAACCAGACACGACTTTGAGATAAACAGGGAGAAACAAGTAAAGGCCCCCTTGATTGCCTAATATTTTGTGGTGCTTTTAACTTCGTTAAAGGGAGTAGCCTGCAAATACAGCAAGAGGAAAGGGAGGCCTTCTACTCGCTAAGCCCCCCATGGTCTATCTGTTTCCACCTTCACCTCTTTCCCTTCCACACACAGCTAGCTGAGAGCCGTCCCAGCTGGCCAACATTGGTGCTAACTCAGATACAGGCATTTCAGGCTCCAGTTGATTATCTCCTGACCTAACTGCTTTTTCAGCTTTGAGGGTTTCTTTTTTTTTTTTTTTTTTCCCCAGGAATACCACTGGTTTTTTTAAATTCTCTTTTTGAAAAATATTTTGCAAATCAGATTTTCTGATGAAAGCATAACCTGCAATCTGCAGTTAGCAGATGCCGCACCATTTTGAAATAAATGATCCAAGATCATCATCAACTGATAATGAACTGTGTTTGTCAGTCTTGGCCAGGAATTTCAATTTATAGTAAAATGTGAACTCAAACTTACATACATCAGTATGTAACATCTAAATATATTTGTATTTAAGAGCTCTTATCAGAGCATCGACAGCGAACAATCAGGCTTTATTTTTTTTCCTTCTGCATGCTGTTGTGAATGAGTGATTTGAAACATTCACCTTCATGTTTCATGTGCTTTGAAAGTGGAGACTGAGGAATCTTTCTGCCTCGATTGTGTATCCATAACAAAATGAAATGATTAGAGAAATGTACTTATGGATTAATACATTGAAGCTCTCCAAAAGAGAGAGAGAGATGGCAAGAGATTTGGCTCATGTTTTTTTTTTAATTTTTAAGAAATTCATCCTCAGTTTTTAAGTGTTTTGTTTATGTCCCTTGAGGAATGAAAAGAAAAACGATTTGTTTTTACTTGTAAGGCCTTACTCAGTTGCCCAATTCCGCAGAAGAACTGGACAGTGAGGACCTCTCAGGTAAGGCTAGTTATTAGGTAAAAGGCTCTGCAGTGTCCAACCTGTGGGCCCTCCGTCCACTTCCACAACATGGCCATTTGGATCACTGAGCAGTTAATTCAAAACTGTGGGTTTTGAGACTAAAGAAAGAACAGATTTTTATTAACACTTTCTTCCTCCCCACCCACCTCTCTTCCCTGTGCATTTCTCTGATTGTATATTGCATGTATATTTCAGATTGGGGCTGACTGTAAAGCGGTAGAGGTCAAATCATCTTTGGGATTGCGCTAAAGCCACTCCGTTCAGTGGCTTAAAATAATTCTTATGTTCTAAGTATATAATGGTTCATGAAAATTTGTTGCATTTCAAAGCTTTTTAAGGATGTTGGATTATGAGACAAGATCTTTATTTAAAAAAAAAAGCTCATATTGATCATCCCCTTTTGTGGAATATACTAAAAAAGCCAGGTCACAGTTAATCTTAGGAGGGGGCAGGGAGGGGAAGAGAGGAAGGGAGGGGGGTAATTGTTTTGTCACACACCATGATGTAAACTAATTATCCACCTCAGACCTTTTTCACAGCACACTGAGCTCTTGCAAAAGTAGGTTTCATGCTTGATTCCAGGATTTAGGTGTTACTAATCCAGAAGAAGAAGCATATCCTAAAAAGGAGGGGAAGGAGATTTAAAATGGTCAGAGCTAAACAATTATGTGATCTCCCATGATGTCCTGGTACTTTACTGCCAACCAGCTGTAGCTTCTGAAACAAAATTTGATCAGTTGCTTAATAAGTCAGTAAGGAAGGGCCCTTCCTCATTAGGAAAACCCAAGGCATAGGACCGTAGATGCTGACTCCAGCCATTTGGAAACAAGGGTTCCATGTTGCCCTTCTTGGAGAGATTTCACTGCAGCTCCCTTGAATAGTTGGTTGTTGAGATGTGGCTTTAACTATAGGTCTTACTTATCCAGTGAGAGAATGAGATATGACTGTCTTTCACAGTCGATAGATATATTGCCTCCTCTGTGCTTCTGGCAAGCCTCAAGGATGCTTTATTTTTCTGCTATGTAGTGTGTCCCAGTTTGAACTTGAACTGTTGGATTTTCCTGCAGAGTAGAAGCTCCAGGAAGCCATATTGGTTTTGTTCACTGCTGTACACCTGTTGTGTTGTAAGCTCTCAACTGATGCTTGTTGGATGAATAAATGAATTCCAAATCCCAAGGAATTTAGATAGATAAATAGAAGATTAGGAAGATAGCTGGCCATCAAAGCAGTGTTTTATTTTTGCCTCCCATTTGTGATGGATTTAGAGAAGTTGCAAAAACGTTAGCCTGATTTTTTTTTGAAGATGAGTCCTCTCCCTGCTTAGAATATTGTGCTGAGTGTAAGTAGTCCACCCATTTCTGACCCTGACCCTAAATAAAACAGCCCTGTGACACAGTGGCAATTGGATCGTCTCAAGGATCCTAAGAAGGGACTGAGTTCTCCTTGGCCCTGATCCCTCTTGACATATCAGCCAGAAAAGGATCACGCAGAAGTCATTGTTCTCCTCCTTAGGAAAATGCAACTAAAGCAGCCATTACCCCTTCCTCCATCATCATCAATTAAAGACTACTCTGGGTCTCTCAGCTCTGCACCAAGTCAGATGCAGCCTTGCCGCAGCTCTATCAATCACCCCGAGTCGGGAGCAATAAACCAACAACTGTTTGTGTTCATAATAATTCGGTTAAATTAATAATTACGTTGTTCCCCCCTCCCCATCCAGGAACACTGCAGTCACACATTGCATGGAAGCCATAAGTCAAGTAGAACCCTGATGATCCATCAGGCAGGGGCTGGGCTGCCTTTGCATCTGGTTTGATGAACTAATCAAAAACTGATTAGCACCTTTGTTCAAGGGGGATGCTGATTAATCAATTACTATTGATTGTGAGCATGGCTTCACTCGGCAGCAAAGAGACGTCTGAAGGGAAAAAAAAAACACCCAATAAAAATTGAGCAGCTGTCATAGTGTTTAAATTTATTAAAACAAAATACATTATTTTTTATGAAGCTGTCTTGAAATGGGTCACTAAGGGGAGCATATTGATTGAGAAAGGATGAACTTCTCAAATTTCTGTAGCCTGGAGACTGAATTCAATTATAAGACAAGACAAACAGGTTAACACCCGTCTTAAACAGTCCATCAATAAATTAGAGGAGGTGTTGCACATTTAATGCTAAACTGTGGTAATGAATAATATTACCATCCATTCCCTGCTCCATCTGGGTAGAAATTTCATTCTTTCCTTGTTATGGATAAATGTTACATCCTGCTTTTTCCTTCAAAATAATGCTGGTCTGTCTTCTGCTTGCCCCCTGTCCCCCTCCTCCCCCATTCACCACTGCCACCTCAGCTAATGACAATTTCATAAGCACCATATGGTGCCCCAGCCTCACCCAGCAAAGCAAGTTGCCCAGCTGATCCTCCTCTTTAATCTGCATTAAAAAATTATGCTTGTGTGTAGTTCAGTGATTTAATTATTGGTGGGCCTGGGGAGCGTCTCCAGTTCTACTTTGAACCCTTTCATTGACTTTTTGGGTGTTAACTTTATTGATGATGGAGCTACAAGAGTTTTCAATTGTTTTATCAATTACATCTGCTGTTTCCCTGTGACAGCTGGTGGTTATTGCCACCCATGTGGAATAGAATGGCTTCAAGCCTATTTATCCTTCTATTTTATTTTAAAACTTTTTAAAAAATGTCTCCAACTGCCTTGCTCCCTTCAGCGATGGAAGGGCCTTTGGGACTGTTTAGTGGAGTACGGTGGTAAATATACAGCGTGCCAGAGAATAGCCCTCCAGCACAATCCATCAGGCTTCTGCTTTTGAAGCAAAGGCACCAACAAGAAATTTCAGAGCTCTCATGCTTCCCAAAGACATGTTTTCAGTTCCAGCCCTAACGCAAGAAAGTGATCTGGAAGAAAAAGCTTCTCCCTCACAATCCATAGGAAAGTGTGGATGGAAGGCAGATTCTAAGTGGCCTTGATAATTCATGGTAGTTGTTAAGGAAGGACCTAGGTGAGCTAGCTCCAGTCCCTTAAATGGATCACAGAAAAACACAGGCTTAAAATATGGTCTCGGTTTAGTTAATCAGGCTTCCCTGGTGACTCAGACGGAAAGAATCCACCTGCAGTGCAGGAAACCTGGGTTTGATCCCTGGGTCGGGAAGATTCCCTGGAGAAGGAAACGGCAACCCACTCCAGTATTTTTGCCTGGAGAACTCCAAGGACAGAAGAACCTGGCAGGCTACAGTCCGTGGGGTCGCAAGGAGTTGGACACAACTGAGCAACTAACACTTCATTTAATGGAAGCCCTGAAAGGCCTTCAGATCCAGATTGTCGGTTCTGGGGTGGAATATATGACCATCTGTCTGGTGGGTGTCTTCAAAGTCTGACTTAACTTGCTTAAAATAAGTGTAAGGAACTGTCAGTAGACCTAGTATTTGGGGGGACTCTTTCCTTACTGGCTCCCACATAAAATATGGCCTAGATTTGGCAAACAGGCAATTGCAGTTTTTGTTGTTGTTGTTGTTAGACTAGTAATAATAATGATGATAAAGAAAAACATCAAAACCCAGCTGGACTATGCAGACAAATTTAAGATATGGCCCCTAGATTTCAAGTGAGGTCTTCTTTCGCTTGAATTTGTATAGTGCTTGAGCACTTAGAGAGCTCATGCTCACACGTAATCCCAGTGATCCGCATTCGTTCAGCAGTTGTTTGAGCTCCTGTGTGCTAGGCCCTGGTCTGGGCACCAGGGGTGCAGCAGTGAACAAAACCAACCAGGGGCTGGAGCTGCCCCAGATTTCAGACGCCAGGACCCTGCCCTCAGACTACATTCTTGTCCGGGAGACAGGCTCAAAGCACCATGAAATGTCAGACTCCTGCTGTGAGAAAAATACACCTGGGTAAGATGAAAGCAAGTAACTTTACTGGGAAGACGCGGAGGGTACCAGTGTGCACCAGGGGAGGCCAGTGGGACAGGAAGACCACGAGACGAGCGTGAGCCAGCAGGGCAGGCTTGTCCCGAAAATCCTGTGAGATCATTGAGGAAGGGCTGTTGACAAATGAAGACGTGGGGCTCCTGAGCTTAAATGATTTACTCAAGAGACAGAATCAGAATTTAAACATAGAATTTCCTGCCTTTTTAGGATACAGAGACTTTGGTTTAAAAAGTGACTATCCTTCCCCTGTGAAATCCACACTTCCCTTTGTTCTGGGATCTTGCGAATCCCGTCCTCTTGGGCCCTTTTTGATTCAGTGTGTGCTTGGAAAGAAAGAGGCAGGGAAAGTTGGTTTCTCCAGAGCCCATCAGGCATATTGCTGACAAGCAGGAAAGACCTCTTCCAGCATTGAATCAAGCTCTTTCCCATCCAGTGGCAACCTTAAACTCTGCTAAGTTGCTTTCACTACCATTATCCCATTGATCTCCTAAACTGTGGGATGGATTTCCCCCTGAGCCGGTCCTAAATGCCATGGGAAGGTGTTGGGTTGCAGAGGATTAAAACATGTAGATTCCCTTATTTCAAAATTCCATTAATACAAGGCAGTAGCCTGGCAAATCATACTGGGTCCGTGCCAGCTTGGCCATGACTTTACCACAACATGAATTTGAATTTCTTGATGTTGCTGATCTTCCCATAATCCAACATGCTACTGTTTCCCCCATGGGGAGGAAGGAGACGATCAAATAGGAACTTTTCCTTCCAAATTGGTAAGTTGGCAGCTCCAACACAAAATGTGAATTCCAGTTCTACAGGTTGGACACTGCTTTGGGGTGACTTCACCATATTCATTAATCCATCCTCACACCCCCAAATGCCGGAGATCCACTGACGCATCTTTCTCCAGAGAGAGATTCGAGTGGGAAATGTATGTTTGGAAATACTTCACAAGTCTGCCCTCTTTATTAGATGTCTACTCCTTTAAGGGAAACTCCAGTCTCATCATCAGTGCCTTCCTGTTGCTTCAAATGGAAAGGGCAAGCACACTTCTAAGTCCTCATCACTAGTTGAGTAGAGAGGACTCAGGAGTGTGCCTTGCGGTCTCTCTGGTGATGCTTAATGCCTTGGGATCATTTGCATCCTGTTGCATCAAGCATTTCCACTGTTGGTTAAATTAACAAAATCAAGTCACTTGAGAAGGGAGAGAAATCAGCATTTGGAAAAAAAAAAAATCTTGTTTTCATGCTTAGCTGACAACAAGAGCTTAATATCCTGATGCTTAAATGGTCCACCTGAGTTACGACCTGGATGAGGTGACCTTCGGTAGGCCCACAGCCTTCACCACCAACCCGGACCACCAGTCACACTGTGTGCTGTTCTGCATAAATGAAAAGAAGGGGCTTGGTGATTTCACCTCAGCGAATGTCTCTGGGACATGTTAGCCTCTGAGAATAGCACTAAGTGTGCAGTACAATCCTTACTCCAAAGTGCTGTAAGTATTTGCCTGGAATAGTGATTAGAACTGGAGTAAAGCCCGCCTTGGGCTTTATGACAGTGGATTTCAATTTGACAGACACCTGTTGAGTGCCTATGACATGCCAAGTCCCAGCCCAGAGAGCCCCCTTTATATTCAGCAACACACTGGCTCCTCAAAACAGTCCTCTGAGTTGTATGTCTCTGCTCAGTGGCTGAGAGTGGCTCACTGACCTGCCTGAAGTCACACAGAAAAGCAGCAAAGCCCAGCTTCTAGCCTGGGCTAGAAGGCTGTGGCCAAGTCCAGTGCACTTTCCAGCAGGCCACACAGGAGGTGAGCTCCTACCTCTTCTGGCATCTGCTGTTCGGGCCTCTTTCTGGAGGAAAAAATAGACAGTAACTGCCTAAGAGCACAGGTCCTGATCATTGTACAACCAGAGCCCGTGAGCAGTACTTCTGATGGCAGTGAACGCCTGCGGAGCTCTGGGCGGCAGGATGATGGTGGTGATGATGACTGCAGTTTTTCTTTAAGTAGCTTAACATAGTTCTTTTGAAACGTTAGCATAGCTGGAGTTACATTGCTAGAATGAGATGCAGCCGAGGGATAGTCTTAGATGCCTGGGATGCTGTATGAGAACCTTCATGATTTTCTTGCCTTCCATTTATTCCTTCCCTTCCACTCTCTCAGAAGACAGAAAAGAAAGTTATGCTGCATGGAGGCCGGTGTGCTCCAATATGTATTAACATCTTAATGGGAAAGCTGTGCATGTACTGTATACATTTACTACTCTCTGACAAGAGGGAATTAAATGTCAGAAGGATTTGTAGCATCTATAATTGAATTGGTGCTGAGAAAAGCAAATCTTAAAGAAGAATAACATATTAGGATTAGCAAATAATGTGGCATTTTGTCAGCGCATGCCATTCAGTTTGTTCCCCTTCAGTAATAAAGTTGTGCTTTTTAAAATGCACACTTATTTTTGTTGTCGTGATGGGAGCTACAATAGGTGATGAGAATGAGAAGCTGCAGTTCTCAGATGGTGCCAGGTTTGGGGACTGGTTTTATCTTTGAGGTCAGATTCTGGTTTCGTCCCAGATATGAAAAATCCACTGTCAAGCTTTTTCTTTCTTGCTGGTAAGAAGTAGCAAATGACGTCATAGTCATTAAGCATCCTCTGAGATCTAGTAATCCCTGTAGCCTTAGGAAGCAGGGGGCAGCATTTCCGCTATGAACACAGCTTCTCGAAGTTTCTAATTAAACTCACTTGTCCAATCAGACCTCAGGCCAGGAAAAAAGAATAGAACGAAAGCAAGTGACAGAACTGTTGTGAAAAGTCAACAGTTTCAATTTTCCCAAAGGTCAACAGGCAATTCATAGAGAAGTGGCAGAAGGTTAAATGTAGGATAGTCCAATAAATACAGGTAGGAAGCCCCATCTCCTTAGAACCTCCCCCATGTCTTTGGTATTAATTTTAAAGATGAGACCTCAGGTAGTTTATAACTTATGTTAAAAAATAATATGTGCATTTAAGGGGAGTGTCTAGCTCTCCCCGAGTTTTTGAGTATGCCTTCTAGCCAAGGCCAAAGGAGGGTTGAAATGTGAAGGAAGCCAAAGTAGGGTGGTCATCCTGTCCCCTTCTATGTGTTTGAACTGTATGACTCTCACACTTCGGCTCCTCCAAGGTGACAGTCTTCGTGTCCTGTCCGTGTGGCCTGGGCCAGAGGCGCCCGGCTGCAGTTGCAGTGGGCACTTGGCTCAGCGACCTGCCTGCCAAGGTCCCCATCTGCCAGGAGCTTGTCTAGGACATCCTCGCCATTCCGTGGTTATCCATGGATCTCTGCCTCTGGCAGTGGAGGCTTCTAGGCTTTTCACAGATCCATGATTAAGGCATTCACACAGCAGTTGAAGTCAGGCGTCCCGTGCCAGGTGGTAAAGTAGCCGTAGAAACCGGGATCTGTTAAAGCACCCTGTTTTAACACAGGCGGTGTGACTGCCAGAGCCTAGTGCTCAGGAGACCCTGGCAAGACATTTGAGGAATAAGAGCAAGTAGAGAAAGGGGAGGCCCCCGGAGGGAGAAGGAGCAGACCGAAGTTCCCTAGCAGCCACTTTTCTTGTCAGGCCCTAGGGAATGAGTGCCTTTAGAATCTACCCCCTGCACATTGTCCATGAGAAAAGGACCAAGCCAGGTCACCCGGCCCAAAGTAAAGAAAACTGAGCAGGTCCGGGCATCACTCTTGGGACAGCCTTTGAAATTTTTTGTCCTTGCAGTTTCTAAGATGCTAATGGGAACCCCGGGTAGTTGAAACTGACCCAAGCAGTGGTAGGCAACTTAGTTTTCTGTACGCTGTTCGTAAACCCTCACCTGGAGTCAAGTTGTCCCAGCTTTTGGCCCAAAGAAGAGCTAACTCATGAATACTAAACAGTCCATGATTGACCTGTCCTTAAAGAGTCTCACGTCACACTCAGAGCCTGCAGGGCCTGCAGCACGGGACGATGCGGGAAGGATTGTGCCCCATCTCTGAGTTGACACTTCCCAGCAGCTACGTAGTGCGCCTGAAAATCCGGCTCACGGAAGGACGAGACCTGAGTTACCTGAAATCCCGTGAGAAGTGATTGATGAGGAACTCTCAGCAGAAGTGAACACTTACACCCGTACTAAGTGAGAGGGACAATCGTGTCTCTTAAAGATAGGAAAACACTCCCTTCTAAACCAAGAGCTGTCCACTGCCTGAGGATCAGTGCTTTATGCACTTTAATGCTTTACTAGTGCTTTAATGCCCACATACTTTTTTAATAAGTAATTTTTTTATTTTTAATTGGAGGATAATTGCTTTATAATATTGTCTTGTTTCTGCCATACAGCAATGTGAATCAGCCATAAATATACATAAATTTCCCTCCCTCTTGAGCCTCCCTCTCACCCACTCCCTACCCCTCTAGATCATCACAGCACCGGGTTGAGCTCCCTGTGCTATCCAGCAATTTCCCAGCAGCTAGCTATATTATACATCAGGTAATGCAGAAGCTAGGGCTTCGCTGGTGGCTCAGCGATAAAGAATCCACCCACCAGTGCATGAGATACACGTTCAATCACTGGGCCGGGAAGATCCCCTGGAGCAGGAAATAGTAACCCCCTCCAGTATTCTTGCCTGGGAAATCCCATGGACAGAGGAGCCTGACAGACTACAGTCTATGGGGTCACAAAGAGTCAGACATGACTTAGCAACTAAACAACAGTGTAGAAGCTGAGGGTGGCTGTAGAATCTGTAAGTTCCCTTCTCTGCCTGATTTGAAAAGGGAGCCTGAAATCTGAAGAGGATGTTCCCCAGGGAAGTTGATGGGACTCTAGGGAAAGGCTCTGAACCCCGCACGGAGCAGGATGTGTGGGTGATGGTGAAAGGCAGGGGCATTTCCAGTTTCCTCTGTGAGGTAATTGCTCAAGGAACAGTTGTGAGCAGGACAAGGAAGGTCCCTTGGCCAGTGGACCTTGTGGGAACCTATGCTCCTATTGGTTGGCGACACTGTTCTGGGCTCCAATTTGCGCTGTAGTCCCGTAGCCTGGTTCCTGTCTGTATAGCATCCTGTGTAACTACTTAGGGCTGTGAGCAAGGCACCAGCCCACAGCATCCAGGGGTAGGGAACCAGCCTTCACCTGGGCCCCCCACCCAAAAAGTGAAAGTCGCTCAGTCACATTTGACTGCGATCCCATGAACTATAACCTGCCAGGCTCCTCTGTCCCTGGAATTCTCCAGGCCAGAATACTGGAGTGGTAGCCTATCCCTTCTCCAGTGAATCTTCCTGACCCAGGAATGGAAGCAGGGTCTCCTGCATTGCAGGCAGATTCTTTACTAACTGAGCTACCACCTTGGACCAATCGACGACACTAGAAACACTCCCCACTCAGCCCACACGTGGACACACAAAAAGGAATGAGACCAGTCTGGAGACAGCACCACTCTTCATAGAGGATGCCAGGCCACAGCAGGCGCTGGAGGACGGCCAGCACTGTATCAGGGCCTCCCGCAGTAAGCCCCAGGGCAGGCCAGGGCTGGAAAGAGGTGGGGCAGAGCTGCAGCCCACTCTGTTTCCTGTACATTCAACACCACTTCCTTCTGTGTCCGTCCACAATAATTGAAGGCAGGAGAGATGTCTCAGTGATTAAATGGTGGTAGTAAACTTTCTGATCAAAGTGAGTATTGGAATGTAGCTGGAGAGATTACCCTTATAAATAAGTATCTATAAAATATGTATGTCCCTGAGGATGGGAAAGATAACTAAAACCCAGGTATTTCATGTGGGCACAGGGCAAGGAGAAATGAGCCTCTTCAGCTCTGAGTTCCTGGAAAGCAAAGGTCAAATGAATGATTTGGGGCTGGAGAAATTAATCCCATAGATACATACCCTATGATGTTGGTTGGTTGGTTTTCTTTTATCAGAGCTTCCCCCTCCTTCTTCATCTCTCCCCTCCCTTCCCACTTCTCTCTCTCTCTGGCTTTCTTTCCCTAGGCTTCTAGGATGGTCCTGCGCCTCGGCATGGAGGAGGCAGTCTTGGAACAGAGAGCACAAGAGTGCTTCCCCCAGTGGGTTAAATCTAGAAGGGGCAGCTTCTCTCTGCTCCATCTTCCTGGGACTGGACCTCTCTTCACCTTTCACCTCTTGAACCCAGCTTTCCCCGCTGCTCAGTAGCTGGAATCACTTTGTTTTTCTTACCCCATTCTAAGACACAGGGAGTTAGTTGAAAGAGCCTCATCTTTCAGTAGGTCTGAAGCTTGTGGCCATTGGAGAGGAGTAATTCTCATTCCCGCAAGAGCCCCTATTTTGACAGCTCCCTAAGGGAAGCACAGCTTTCTGGCTTATCCATGACTTTGGTCTCCCTGTGAGCAATTTTGAACCTGTGCAGTTGGGTGAGAGTCTCTGGTGTGTAAAGCATTACCCTCCAGCAGATACCGTGTGTCATGGTACATCCTCCTGGGAGCTCGCCCCTTCAACAAGCCCTGTTGTCTTAAAAGAAGAAAAGAAAAAAGTTTCCGTAGCTGAGTTCTGCCTTGTTGAAATGACTTTCAAGACACGGAGGCTGCCGCCTCTGCAGTAGGCAGCACTTTGGGATGCAAGGGGAGACTCCTCTCTGCCACATTTCAAGGCGAGCTTATTAGATGTGTGGCTGGAGGGGCCCGTGCGTCACGGAGCGGGCTAATTGGCTGCAGTGCACTCTGCCTCCAACCCATCTCCATTCTCCAATTAAACTCCCATCATCCTGTTGTCCTGGGCGACCCGCTACTGCCTCCGATTCCATCCACATTTCTGTTTGGGTTTGGAGTGGGGATTTTTTTCTTTTTTTGGTCGTCCTTCCAATGGTAACTTAATGAAACACTTTAAATACTCCATTTTTTAATTTAAACTCTTTTAATTAAAACACTTTTCATGGAACCCTCAGTCACGAGTTATTTCCCCACATCCTTCAGTACTTAATCTCAGAGCAGAATTGGAAATATCGATAGAAAGTGTAAATCATGCCCTCCTGCTGAAAGCGTTGTATCAGGTTTCGGCTCAAAAGAGCACCATTACCTTTAGCTGTCACGGATCTGTACACTTGATCGATAAACTTCAAATATTATTAGAGGTGGAGGCTTCAGAGATTTGCTCTGTTCTTTGGAGAGAGACAGAGATAAATCTTTCTTAAAAATTGACTCGAATTTGCACTCTCCGTCTTCCTGGTGAAATGCATTTCTCTTAGGCGTCCAGCAACTGCTACGGGGACAGATTTATAGGCCATGTGCTTCTTGTACTG
This sequence comes from Aepyceros melampus, assembly GCA_006408695.1. NCBI lineage: Eukaryota > Metazoa > Chordata > Mammalia > Artiodactyla > Bovidae > Aepyceros > Aepyceros melampus. Next base: position 336,361 of record SJXQ01009175.1, read on the forward strand.
AAAGATTTAAATGGTAAATCCTTCCATATGACTTCACAAATCATGTAAAGTTAAAAGATTTTTACCATTTCTGTTGCTGCTGTGCTTAAATTGTAAGGTACAGCTAGTAAATCATTTTAATGGAGGTGTCGTACTTGACTCAATAAAAAAAAAGACAATGGTTTAGCTTCCACTCGAAAATGTTAATGTATTAATCAACGGGAGAATAATTGTTTTTTACTACATTATAAATCTCGGGTGCCATTAGAATTTCAGCAAGGGGTGATGTAGCCACATTCCTAAATTAAAATTGTTTACACTGCCATACATCCATTCTGCATGGCCATAGCTCATTCGGGGTTCATTTTGGAGTGGTTCCCCAGCCAAACATGTCGTTCCTCAGTCGAAAGAAGACATCCCCAGGGAGTGATGCTTATAAAGGAAAATTAATTGCACCGTGGAGTGTTAAATAAATAAAAGAAAAATCGTCTGTGGCAATGGACAATTATTCCTTGCTGTCTTTTTTTGAAATAGGTTTTTAGGTTTTTAGACAGAGGCTTACTCCCTCATACATCCTAAATGTAGCAAGCATGTCACTTGTCTCTAGTCCCCTAATCCTTGTTTTATCTCTAGGCAGCTAGGGCTTTTGCGCTCCTTGCTTTACCCATGCAAATGCCTAGTAGAGAATAAGTTGCGGGGCATCTCTAGAAAGATGCTCCAGCCGCCCTTCCACAGCTCCTGTCACTGCCTGAAGGTGCCTTTCCAAGCTCCCTTAAATAGTTAGGTCAGCCTCCTACATAGGATCTGCAACTGGTTGCAGAGTGGGTGAACACCAAGACCAGGCCAGGACTGGACAGACTGTATTTCTTCTCTCTCTGCTCCCTAAGCGTGTTCACGCGTATTAGCATCCGATGCCGCTTAGAATGAAATTGCCTTGAGGGGAGAACAGGTCAATTCAGGACTGGACAGGTCCCCTCCGTGGCACTCGATCCATCTCGACTATCCTGACTCCTCCATTAAGAAAGAAGGTGACCTCTGATCCTGGAGGCAGTGTCTCCAGGGTTTCTGTGTCTCCTAATAGACTCTACATCCCTATTCCTCTTCTGATCTCAACAGATTCTCGAGCAGGTGAAGAAGGCGCGATCAGGGCGGTGGATCACGCCGTGATTGGCGGCGTCGTGGCCGTGGTGGTGTTTGCCATGCTGTGTTTGCTCATCATTCTGGGGCGCTATTTTGCCAGACATAAAGGTAAGCCAGGGGGCCTCCTGTAAGCTTGGGCAGCCAGGAGGCCTTGTGTCACCGTGGCCCCTGCCTTTGTGGGACTTGGCAAGCTTGTCCTTGAATAGGCAGTATGGTTTCTGGGGCCACACAGCCTCTTTCATTCTTGGAACTGGGAAAGAAAAAAACAAAAATCTTAGCAGCCGCTGATTAGGAAGGACTCTGAGAGTTGATGAGTAGCACTCCTTGATTTGGATTTTTCTCTAAATAAAAAGCTTTATAGGTTTATTATTCTACGATCCATCATCGGGGATAGAGTAAAAAGTCTAAGGGGCTGATGTGTGAGGTGTGGCATGAACCCCAAAATGATAAAGAGGGAAAAAGCACCCCCATGACCTTCTGCTTTGCGGGAAACATGTGGACTAGCCCTGTGCCCCAGCCTCCAACGCTAGGTAAGCTGGTCACAGCGGCTGGAATACTTCCTTGGTTTGATGTGCCTTAAAAGCCACATAAATATGTATTTTTAAAATTATCAGTGCAATTGATTTAAATTGCCATTAATCATCACACTTATCAACCGTGCAGTCTGGATGGGCAATCATCTTCGCGAGCGCTCCTCCTCTCTACCCCACGCTGCTCTAAGCCTCTTCTCCCTCTCGGTAATTTATTCTTCCTTTTCTTTCTTGGCCCTGGTCTTTCTCGGGTATTTTTCTCAAGCGCTGTGCAGTGGGCTTCCAGGCCTTTCCTGGAGTATAAACTCGAGGTGCTGGCAGAGTGCCAGATGGTAGACCTTGGGTTCGGGATGGGTCCCCTGAGCACAGCAATGGAGGTCCAAGGTGCTTGACAACCACCTTTAGAATCCAAAGTGCCCTCTCGAGTGTAAAACAGTTCGGGGCCCTCCGTACTGGAGGCCCTTCTGTCCACACCCATGCTCTGTATACACTCTGCCCACTCCCAAGAGGCAGTCTGTTTGGCAGAGAACTCCCAGCCTCTTGGTGTCAAGCTTGACAGAGCCAGGAACGTCAGGTGAGAAAACAGGGCTGCAGTCTGAACAATACTGTGAGTTGCTGGGAGGAAAGAGGGACATGGGAAGACCATCCAACTGCCTGCCTTCTCGGATTTGTCACTCTGAAAACGTGAAAGTTCAACAGCCTTTTCTTACTTAAGAATCTTTGCGAGCACGATACCTAACGGGAGGAGGGTGATTATGGGCAGTGCCAGCTCTACCTATATTTCATACAAAGGTGCAACCCTTGTCTTTCTCCACATAAACCGTTGGGACTTGCTGATAAAGAGTGTCACCAACTCCGTTAATGTTCTGTCTATTGTCATTATAAAGTGGCTGTGCCAATTAGCAAATCCATGAATCTGGGTCCCGGCTAGAGTGACGTCAGAAGCAAGAATCACTTGTTTCTTAAGGCAGATCTCATGCCTTGCTTCCAACTGATACAGCATGAAATTATTTCTCGATCTGGAACCCCACTCTGCAATGGGCGGCAGAAGAAAAATCAAACCTACTTGTGCAGGTTCAAGCACATGCTCACTAATGGACAGGCGCCAGTGCCTCCTGAAGACAGGAGGCCAGGGTTCAGTAAACGATGTGCGATGACGGTGGAAAATCAGCAGGGCCCTAATTCATTTATTGGCTAATTGCTCTTCCTTGCTTTGGTCTTTAACCATGTACGTGCACATATCTGGCCATTGGTCCTGGGCGTTTACTGTCAGCAGCTCTCCAGCTTCCTGCATTTTTAGCTCCCACTCACGTCTTCTTCTGCTGACATCCTCTGGTCATAATCACGGCTCTAATGTCTCATTTGCTGAATTATATCGCAGCGGTTCAGTTGGAGTGGTGCCTTTGGAACCCCCGGATCCCCATTTGTCTCACCCGCCTCGTCTCTTCTTCCAATTGTTTTTTCCCCTCTGCTGCCTGCACGCCACTCCGGCTGATGATGGCCATAAAGCAAGTTGCCATCTCTGTGCCACTTTACACAGCGGCCATCAGACAGTCACGGTGCTTTACCCCTTCATCTTTCAGGTACATACTTCACTCATGAAGCCAAAGGAGCCGATGACGCAGCAGACGCAGACACAGCTATAATCAATGCAGAAGGAGGACAGAACAACTCTGAAGAAAAGAAAGAGTACTTCATCTAGATCAGCCCTTTTGTTTCAATGAGGTGTCCAACTGGCCCTATTTAGATGATAAAGAGACAGTGATATTGGAACTTGCGAGAAATTCGTGTGTTTTTTTATGAATGGGTGGAAAGGTGTGAGACTGGGAAGGCTTGGGATTTGCTGTGTAAAAAAAAAAATGAAAAGAAATGTTCTTTGAAAAGTACACTCTGCTGTTTGACACCTCTTTTTCTGATTGTTTGGTTTTTCAATTTTTATTTCTTCCTACCAAGTCAAACTTGGACGCTTGGATTTAGTTTGGATAGATTGCAGAAAATTCTGTGCCTTGTTTTTCGTTTGTTGGTTGCGTTCCTTCTTTTCTTTTCCCTCCCTCCTTTGTGTGAATTTATTTTTCCCAAAAAATTTTTGGGGTTTTTTTTTTTTTTCCCAAAAAATCTCCCGTTTTGGAATTTGCCTGCTGGGATTCCTTAGAACCTTTTGACTCTCCTTATTTTGTTTTTGTTGTTCCTTTCCTTTGTTTATTTTTGAAGCTTTCTGTTCAAAATTCAGTTTCATAAAAGGAGAACCAGCACAGTTTAGATTTCATAGTTCAGAATTTAGTGTATCCATAATGCATTCTTCTCTGTTGTCGTAAAGATTTGGGTGAACAAACCATGAGAACTCTTTGCTGCTGCCCATGTTTCAAATACTTTAGAGCAGTGAAGACTAGAAACTTAGACTGTGATTCAGAAACTGTTCTGTTTGCTGTGGAACTACATTACTGTACAGGGTTATCTGCAAGTAGGTGTGTCACAATGAGATTGAAACTGTCTTTAATTCTGTATCTGTAGACGGCTCAGTATAGATAATACCCCACGCTGTCCAGAAAGGTTTGGGGCAGAAAGGGCTCCTCCTTTTTCAGTGCCCTAAACAGACCTGACAGATGAGGTCTGTTCCTTTTATATAAGTGGACGAATTTGAGTTGCCACAGGAGGGGAAGTAGGGAGGGGGGAAAGATAGTTCTGCTCTGGTTATTTCTGTTCCAAATGATTCCATCCACCTTTCCCAATCGGCCTTACTTCTCACTAATTTGTAGGAAAAAGCAAGTCCATGTGGTGTGTGAATGACTGAATGGGACAGGTTTTTTTTTTTTTTTTTCTTCTTTTTTTTTTTTCCTTTGTGCTTAGTTAGGAAGGCAGTGGGATGTGGCCTGCATGTACTGTATATTACAGATATTTGTCATGCTGGGATTTCCAACTCGAATCCGTGTGAAACTTTCATTCCTTACGATTTGGCTTGACAAAGGCAGGAGGTACAAAAGAAGGGTCGGTATTGTTCTCAGACCGGCCCGCCGTCCATCTCAGTTCTCGAAAGGTCAGAGCAGAGGTGGAAAAACAGCATGTAGGGGTTTTTCAGTTACTTAATCAAAACTCAGATGTGAGTGTTTTTATCTTTTTACCTTTCATACACTAGCCTTGGCCTCTTTCCTCAGCCTTAAGAACCATCTGCCAAAAAATTACTGATCCTCGCATGATGGCAGCCATAGTGCATAGCTACTAAAATAAGTTACCTTGAACATATCTTAGATGGGGAGCCTTGGGAAAAGGAAGAGGAGTCCAGTTACCATTGACATTTTTTTAAAGAAATGGGATTTTCATTGAAATGTCTAGGAAATCTAGAAGTAGTCCTAACGGACGAAAACTAAACTCTTACCATATGCTTTGGTAAGGCTCCAGACTCCAGAATACAGTCCCTATGGAAAGATGGCATCAAAAAAAAAAAAAAAAGATAGATCTATATATATATAAATATATATTATATAACATTTCAGTGAGTAATTTTGGATTTTGCAAGGTGCATTTTTACTATTGTTACATTATGTGGAAAACTTACGCTGATTTATTTAAGGGGAAAAAGTGTCAACTCTTTGTTATTTGAAAGCGTGTTTATTTTTGTCTTTATTTTAACCTTTGATAGAACCATTGCAATATGGGGGCCTTTTGGGAACGGACTGGTATGTAAAAGAAAATCCATATCGAGCAGCATTTTGTTTTCCCCTCTCCTATCCCTAGGCACTTAACCAAGACAAAAAGCCACAATGAACATCCCTTTTTCAATGAATTTTATAATGTGCAGCTCTATTCCGAGCCCTTAGCACCCATTCCGACCATAGTATAATCGTATCAAAGGGTGAGAACCATTTAGCATGTCGTTGAAAGGTTTTTTTCAGCTGTTCTTTTTAGGAAAAAAAAAACAAAAACAACAAAAAAAAAAAAAGAAAAAAAAACAAACCCTCCCATCGCTCATCGAATTGGCATCTCATCTTCGGGGACCGCCCGTCTTTCTGTTTCGACACGTGTGCGTAGTGCAGTGCCCCGACGTGACTCTATGGCTTAAAATGTCGACATGTCTCAGGTTCATGTGTTTTGATTGGTGTTTTCCGTCTCAGGTAGATTGCAAAGTGTAGGCCCCACGCATTGGAAAAGTAATAATAATAATAATAATAAAACAAAGCAAAAACAGGAAATTATGGATTTTAGTTGTATATTGGTTTATGTATTTTTTTCTTAAGTATACAGTGCACTGTTTGAAATGTATTGTTGAGTATTACTTTGTACAGGTTGATCACTTTTTTTAGAGTGAAGAAAGAACAAACTTGTTTTTTGTGTTTTTTAAAGGAATATAAAATAATGAAGGATGTATAATTGATGCCAAATAAGCTTGTTCTTTAGTCACACCGACGTCTGACTTTTCCCTTTAGGCCAGTTCTGTTTTTAAGGTGTACATGAACGATGTGACGGTGTAAGAAATTCCATATCCATATGTTCCATTCGCATTTTGTATTGGTCATGTATACCATTTTTACAAAAAAAAAGAAAAAAAATAAGTACTATAAAATATCTGTCTTCTTAATAAAAAAAAATTAATGTTACAAAGTGATCCTTTCATCTCATTATGGACTTCTTACGGACGCCTCAGCCTGGGAGAAGATGGGTCCCTGGTCCAACGTCCGCCTTAGGACCGCGCGCAGGGCCGGAAACACGGGCAGCAGATGCTCGGAGGTGCTGTTGGCTGGGCTTCTTGGAACCGCCTTCTTCTCCTTTGCTCATCCTTCCTGTTCTCGTTCTCTCCTCCCCTCTTAGCGGCCAGGTGGGCCAGGTGTCTGGCATCACGCGGGACCCAGTGATTTGTGCAGGCACGCCGGCTGCTGCGGTGGCAGGCCAGCGGGGAACCGCCCCTCCGGTGGATCCGCCTCCTGCCCCCACTCCCCTGTCTCCACCCACCACCCCACCCACTCCCCTGTGTTGGCTGCTCCACCTGTCTCTTCCTTTGGGATTTCGTGTCTTCACAATCATCCTTCCTTCTTCATTTCCAGTACTCTCTCCTTTAACAAAAAGACGAGATCTGCAGAGGACGAGCCTGGCTGCCTGCGGGAAGTCGTTCTCACTTACTGTCTAGGCTGCCGGGGCTTCCAGGCCGGGTGGACCGCCTGATTGGGTCTGTTACCTTCCCCCTTGCCTTGCAGGCCCAGACGACTGCACTATACAGTGACTGATCTCTCAAATGCTCAGACCACACGTGAGTGGCCCCAGACGGCCCTTTCCCACCGCTCACCCAGCTGTGGCTGAGTCCGTCCCCTTTTTCTCTCTTCAGGCAGGTGACGGGGAGAGCTCGGCAGTGGGAGAAAAGGTAAGCTCCAGAAAATCCAGATGAGGCTGTGGGCCTCGTTTCAGCCTCTCCCATCCCGGCCTGGCCTCTCACCTGTCTCTGTAAAAATCAGCAAATCAGACACGTGGTTATGGAGCTCCTACTGCACGTTCAGCCTTGTGAGAAACACAGGGAAATGTAAGGTCGTCCCTGGAGACTAACGGGGCATCAGTGACACCCACAGGGAAACATGAAACAGTCCCCAGCCATGGGGGAGGTATCCCAAATTTAAGGAGCCCAGAGAGTGCCAGGGGAATTTCTTGGAGAAGGGAAATCAGAGGAGGCTGGAGACTCAAGACAGTGTCCTTAGAGGACCTGGGACTCCAGCTGGACCTTTAAGGAAAGTTTAGTGAAGAGAGAAGTGAGTCCAGGGTACAGACAGCATTAAGCCCAGCCAGTCTGCTGATTCGCATGGGAAGAAGAAAGCAAAATCAAGGGAGGCATGGAGGGTGGGATCAGTCTTGTGGGTGTTCTCAAAGTCCAGACAAGAGTTAAGATTCCAGAGGCCTCTCCTAGCCTCTGCCCCAGGGCAGGGAGCAGTGGGGAGCACTATCATCAGACTCTGTAAAAAGACCTGTAGTGACAGAGCCTAGAGATCAAGGGAGATTGGAGAGATCTAAGAGACTGCCTTGGTCCCTATCCCCACCTCATCATTTGTTAGCTATGAAGCCTTGGGCGAGTTTCCCCACCTACCTGGCCTTGTTTTCCTGCTCTGTAAGGGAGGGGTCACCATGTTAAGGAGAGGGAAGTCAGATTGGCTGGAAGTGCTTAGCGAATAATATGCCAGATGTGGTCTAAGCACCCATTACATGTTAGTCATAATACAGGATAGACGCAAATGGTGGTTAAAGGTAGAAGGTTACCCAAGGCTACCGAGCTGCAGTTAGGACTCAAGTGGAGGGAGCTATCTGGGCTCCTATGCATGTGGACACGCCATGCCCTTGTGAAGCTGGTCTTAGGACGTCCAAGGATCCCCTTGTCCCCACCACTCACTGGTGTCGTTATTCCAGGCCACATGCCATATGGAATGTTTAGAGTCCCACACCCACTCCCCTTGTCTGTCACATGAGACTCCAGATGCAGCTGTGACCTGCAGAGAGGGGGGACCCAAGAAAGACCTTAACTAAACTGAGGCAAATGGGAGGTGGTGATTGAGTTCCACGGGGTATGCAAGGAAGGTGCCGAAGCAACCCATGTCAGCAGGAGCTTGATAAGTGGCCTGGTCCTTCCTTTGCTGTAGCAATGAAATGGTCCTCAGTTCCTCCAGAGAGTTTTCATAAATGTTTTGGCCAGCTTGCGTTCTCCAAATACATCAACTGGAACCCCCAGGTGCTATGTGGGTGTTAATTGGCGCAATCTTTCACTGTCCTCTGTCTACTTACAATGTAATTCTTGCACTGCTGTGGACCTAACTCCATGGAAAAATGTTCCTTTGATTCTGCCATCCAGAGCCTTTAAACAACCAGGCAGTCACCGTGCTACAGGTAGAAGGACCCTGCTAAAACAAAGGCATTTTGGTTTTATTATAAAATCATGCCTACCTAAGACCTTTTTTACACTCATACCCTTTTCTCAGGATACTAAGTACATGGCCCTTAGTCATGAAGAACTGGCAGCCAAATTCGATGTGAAATTTGTGGCCACAGCTGCACATATATAGTTGGAAAATATTTCCAGGATGAAGCACTTAGACGTCCTGACACACTGTACAAGAGAAGGGAAAGCAACTCTTGGCCGTCATCCAAAAGAACTTGTGGGCAAATAAATTGAAGTCAGTCGTAGGCACGTAGTAGGCACTCAGCAAGTAGTATATTGTTACAGGGAGACAGCCAAGCATCCGATTGCCCAAATCTCACTTTCCACTTAGTCTGAACAGGTCACCAATTCTGTATTTCAATCTTGACATTTATAATTCCATCCTCCATATAGCAGCTTTCAGATTGGACTTGCAGTAATGAGCCAGCCGGCCCTATTCAACCCATCATTCTCGACCTACTGGAACAGCACATCTGTCCTTCCCAGTGGGGGATGACATTTTTGGGAACAGCTAAGCAAACCCTCACCCTTGCCCACATATATTGTAAGGAGCCTTTAGAATGAGGTGTGCCATGTTGGAAGAATACACACCATAATCCCTGCCTTGTGCTCATCTCAAAATTGTGCCTCCAGTAAGAGCTACAGTATTCAATACCCCCATACCAAGCC
>SJXQ01009175.1:345668-391578 GCA_006408695.1 Aepyceros melampus
CCCCACCTCCCCCCGCCACCAACCACCTCCCAAAACACACACCACGGGCTGGCAAGAGGGTGACAGACACAAGAATAATGTGAGCACCCCAAAACTGAGACTTGAAATCAAGAATCATTTTAAAGTCTTTCAACCCTTAGTTTCGAGGCAAAATCTGCTTTTTTGTGTGTGTGTTTTTATTTTTCCTTCCAAAGTGAACGTAGACTGCCTACTGCCCCTGGTGGTCAGTGCAGGAAGTGCAACTGGAACCTTGAAATATTGAAATATGGAATTAATTCCAGCAAGGAACTTAAAATCTACTGCTTTTTCTCTTCACACACGTACACACCCACCCTCAATTCCCATTTACTCCCTCCTAATCCTTGGAGGTGTTGAGCTGTGGGTGGTGATTCCAGGGAAAATGAAGACTGTCACTGAGGGTGAAATCAACGCAGGACTTCAGCTGCCCTCTAGACGCACACTGCTCACAATCATATTTCAGACATGATCGTCTTAAATCTTCCTTAAGTGCTATCTTCTCAGGTTAATTAATCACCAGGCTTAAACTTGCTGTTACCAGCAGGAAGTCCATCCTGAAGTCAGCAATGTTACGATTGCATCTTCTAATACTGTTTATCCTGCATTAGTGTTTACTTAGGGGGAAAATTGATCCGTAATTGATATTTCAGTCTTCCAGAGCTGGTGTTGGAAGAGCCTAATGCAAGCCTTTAATAGCAAGCAAATATTTAAATCCCTTAATGGTTACTGAATATTGAAATGTGTGACTTGATTACTCTTTTTGGTTTGTTTTCTCTGTAGTTGTGTATTTCATCGTTTAAACTTGCAACGGATGCTGGCAGGCGCCAGTGTAGCTAATCCACAAAAGCTGTTTGCCCAGACACAGCAGCCCTGATTAAAAAGTATTGCTATGGAAGGAGGCCTTCTGCACCAATCAGTCTCTGTTAGCTAGTGATGAAATTACTATCCATCTCTCTCTCTCTCTCTCTTTCTCTCCCTCTCTCTAGGCCTGTTTTCTCTAACCTCCTCTCCCAGAATAAAGTGATGGGGGCAGCTATAGTGTTGCAATTAGGAGCATGAATCTTTTATCGTTTGGACAAGGAAGGGAAAATGCCATTACTGTCAACTGAGATGTCCTACTTGGGTTTTTTTGCTCCTACTTCCCTGCCAAAGCCCATTGCTGCTGCTGAAAGTGTGTAACATTCACAGCTGTTCTTGATGGCTTGATTCTTAACACAGCCAGAAATGTAGCCCGGGAGATGCTTAAGACAGTTTATGGAAAATAATAGATTTCCTTGCAGAGACACCAATGCATCAAGAAGGGTTCTGAGTCACACTAGACCCAGCCAAGATCACCAGTTTTCTCCCTCTCGGCTTCAGTAACAGTGGCTATTGCTTAAAAAAAAAAAGAAAAAAATCAGGCCCTCTTGAATCCTGTTTTCCTGGTTGGTTTCTATCAGCACCCACAAGTCTCTGGCTACGGTGGCCTCTGTCTCACCACTCACCTCCAGCAGCCGTGAAATCTGACCAGAAGCAGAGCCTGCCGACGCGGAAAGGGAAGGATGCTGCAGAGCAGAGAAGAACTCCCGGGGGAGCCAGCCGCTCAGAGCTGAGACTAGGTGCACCTGCAGAGCTCCAGAGACAGAGGTGGCCGTGTTGAAGGTCACGGCTACCGTCCTAGTGCAAAGGTGGGGGTCCTTCCCTGCATGGCACCCCCACATGGCCATCAGGAATGCCAAGAAGTGGCATAGGTAGTTCTGCGAATTTCAGCCATCCAGCCCCATCACCACGCTGCCTCCCAGAGCCAACCCTTAGTTAGGAGCCTCTGGGAGGAAAAGCCCTCCCTTGGGCTGGTCAAGAGGGAGTAGCTTCTCCTACGCAAACATTTGGAAGGCTGCAAGGAGGAAACAGCAAACAGTGCATCACAAGGTTGCAGCTTTCAGACTGTTCCTGCAAATGCATGTCCAAAGCCATGTGTCTCTTCGCCCCAGAGTGCCTCCCCAGTCGTGCCTGCAGGAAAGGTAGAGGCCATTGGCCAGCTCTCCCCCACCCTTCCGCCCGAGGTGCAGCCACAAACACCCCCAGCCGGGTTGCCGCCTCTCTCCCACTGTTTTCATTCTCAGCTTCTCCTAAATGGAAACCATTAATCATACTAAATTGTGCAATGATTCCGTGATAGGGAGAATGCTGATGGCAAAAATCATTCTCTTTTGTTGTGCCAAGCAGGCAAGAGGCAGAAGGATTAGCTCGTTGCCCTGCCTGGCTCCTTGCAAATGCTGACCGTGTGTTTGCCCACGCAGCTGCCTCTGTGCACACAGCTTATTTTAGCACTGGTTCTAAGGCATCCAACTGTTGACAGAATATGAGGCGCCCAGCCATTTCTTCCTGATTCTGGGACCACTAGTAAATTTGTGACTGTGGGCGCTCCCAGAAGTCTTTCCAATCTCAACAGCCCTGGACCCAGGGGGAGGCATGCTGTGAGTCTCGTGGCAGGCCCTTGGTAGCCTCAGACAGGATGAGCTGGTGGGGTGAACTGCGCCCCCCACGCTCCTGCCAGCTGGGTTTCGGGAAGAAGCCAGGTGTGGGTACCAAGGAGGGTTTTTTTTTGCCTTTCAGAATTTGATGCCTGCTTCGCTTTCGACAAGCCTCTTTGTAAGCCACCCCTTCTGAATTAGAATCATTTTCCAAAAGCTCTTAAGCTATGATTAATGCCAGGGCTGTTTTTTAACAATCATCCTGCCAGTCTTAAGCTGTAGTCATTTTCAATAATTTGGAGTGCTCAAAGGCAAGCCAGGAGTTTGTTGACAACAAAACCCATAAGAGCACAGCCAGGCAGCCACAAAAGATGGAAAAGCCAAGGGACCATTTGGGCTTAGCTGGCTTTCTGCTCCCAGAGTTTCACCACTAAAAGTTTGATTGAACGCTCACAATGCATTAAGGATCCAACTGTGAACATGGCTCGGTGAGAGGGCTGCCAGCCTGGCTTTTGTGTGAACAAATGAGCAGTGTGTTTGGAGGGCTCTTGGTTTATTTATGGACACGTGTGGTTCATTCACGCCGTCCCCAAACCAGAGAACCCTCGTTTGTCTTCCCTTTGCCAACATAAAAAACCGGGGAAAGAAACGTGGTTGCTTTGCTCTGGGGCTGCATACTTGCTGTGAATGCTGAGCAAGTCCTGGGCCAGGATTGGGGAATCCGGTCCCGGCCTCTTCCCCAGCCGTGTGTATTAAACTAGCGTTCTCTTTTTACTCTTGGCAATTTCATGCTAGCAGATCCATCTGTTTGAAAGCCCACACCGAATCTGTGTCTCAAAATGTCCACGATCACAGATCTACTTAGACTCAGCTTCCGATGGCACTTATTTCTAGCCCATTACTTCCTGCGATAGCAAAGGGTCAGCTCTGGGTGATGGAGTTAAGCCAATGAATTTTGGTGCGATTGATAGATGTCTGTGTCTCAATTCAACATGCTGTTACATAGGTTCCATTGCTAGTCTGGGAGAATACAGACTTCTAGATATAGTTTGGAGCTTTCATGAGCTAACATCCAATAAACTCCCTTCACAACTGGAGCCCCAGTCCAGCGTTCAACAGTCTCAGAGGTGCCGATCACATTCCTTCTTCATCCCTGCTAGTTTCAAGCACCTTTCTTCTGAAGCCAAATGGAAAGATCTCTAGCATTTGGTCTCTAAGCCACATTTCTGTCTTGGCCAAGAATCCCCGCAGAGAAACTCATAATCTACTAGTGACTCTGCACCCCTACTTGCCACATCTCTTAAAGAGTTTTGCCGGGTTTTTCCTGACCGCTTTCCAAGGGCCCTACTGGGGCATGGCGCCTGCCTGAGGATCATCAGCTTTGGGGGAAATGAAAAGTCTCTCCTCCAAACCTGTTCCTTCTCTTACATCCCCTTTCTCAACGAATAACCAGAAACCTGGGAGTCATCCTTGAGTCCTCTCTTGCACTCATCTCCCGCTTCTGACTGGTTACCAACCCTGCCCACTGTCCCCTAAATACGTCTCCAAGTGACCCACCTCACCATCTCCATGGCACTGGCTGGCTCCAGGCCCTTTCCTTCAATGGCAGGAGTGCAATGGCCTCTTCCCTGGATCCCCGGTGCCTCAGCCCAAATCAGCCCTAACTAGAGTGCATGTGGTCCCTCCCCTGCTTGGGAACCATTCTTGGCTGACCTTAGACTGCAGAATAAGTCCAAGTGCTCATGATCTGCTATCAATTTAGTGTGATCCTTTTCAGTCCGCCCCGTGACCTCCCCCCCGTCTCCTCTCACACCCACTTTCCTACTTGCCCCCCTACCCCCCACACCACACCTGACTTCCCCCCAAGTTCCATCTCATTCCTGGTCACACCTTGGTGCCTTTGAACCTTCCAGGAGCATCTGCCTGCCTTAGGTGACTTCCCTGTGCTTCCCCAACCTTTCATGTTACTTCAATTTGTGTCCTTATCACATATCTGAACTGTTTGTTTACCTTTCTGTCTCCCTCAATAAAACAGCAAATTCCTTGAGAGTAGAGGCTGTATCTGATCTGACTGGGTATCTCAGAAGCCAAGCACAGTATCTGGCCCTGTGTTCAATAAATTATTGAATAATCAGAGAGAGATTTTTTTTTTCTCATCTGTGGTTGGATTGGTCTTTCATCTGTTCTGTTTTTTTCCCGGAACTATCGTGGTAAAGCCTGCTTTCTTTCTTTTTTCTAACCAACAATTCTGTAGTTTTGAGGGCTCCCTCTATCTGCTTTGTGAGATTTGTCCCCCTGTGGTTTCGAGTCTGTTTCTTGCTGTCTTAATCAACTTTGTTTTTTTTCCCCCCTCATCTCTCCCTTCTTCTAGCCCTCTGGGCTGTTTTAAGGTCAATACATATAGTGCCTATGTCTTATAAACATTTCAAGGGCCTGGAAAGAAAAAAAACATGAGCTCTAAAAGGCAGAGAAGCAAAGTGTAAAATCAGAATTATTAGATGTTTAATTAAATATCTACAAAGCCATAACATTATCAGCCAGCAAACTTCAACCAAACTCAACTGTTAAATAATCGTGAATAAATTGTATTCAGCGTGGGAATGTGATATATTTGGATCATAATATATTTGTGGGACAAAGCCTCCTTACAAAGAGGTCCTAGGGCCTGCAAAGGCTTTAAAACAGGCCCACCTCTCTATTTTTATCTTTTTTCTTTTCCATTTTCTTCTTTTCCTCTCCCTCTTTCATATGCTCTTTCTCCCCTCCTCCTCTGAATCTCCCCTGCCAACCCTGGGTACACAGACCAGGTTCTGGAGGGAACCGACCAGAGAAAGGCAAGACCTGCCAGGTGGGCTGAGAACAACTGTTGTGTGAGCCATCAGGCCCTCCTGGAAGGCTGACACCTTGAAGAACCTGATGAACACACTCAGGAGCTCAGGTGGAAAGCCAGGCTGCCCCAAACAAGCATAGAACCCTATACGTGTTCCTAGCAACTGCTTTTCCTGGTTTTAGTCCAACAGCAGTTTGTAAAGACCTCTGACCTGCACACCCAGCTTCCATTCTGTACAGCAAATTGTCAGCATGGACAACATACGCATTGGAGGGCATGTGACTTCTCTGGTCTGCTGCTGTCTCCCGACTTTGGGGGCTTGTTTTGGCGTGTGTGGGAAGGCATAGACTAGCGGAGATGAGCTCTGACTGTGGGAGCCAGTATTCATGCCTACTCTTTCCAGCTGTCCCTCCAATTCAGCCCATGACCTTGGGCGAATCGCTTCCTCTGTGGGCCCTGCTCTCAGTTATAAAGAGCCTTCACCCCAAACTGTTTCCAGTTATTTGTTTGTGAAGTACATCTCAGATCCAAAGCACGGCAAAAAAAAAAAAAAAATACTGCTCTCGTTACAGTGCATTTAAAATCCCAAATAAAATGTGTTATCGGTTCTTGAGTTGAAAATGAAAATTCTGTAATAATTGATGACTGATTCTGCTGTTGCTTTATGGTATCCTTGCCATGCTGAAACCATCCCCCTTTTGGCCGTTTTTCTTTACAAATAAATAAAGGTTCCTTTGCGAAGAATGGATTTCATTTAGTAAATAATTTTGACTTGTGTAATTACTTCTGTGACTTTTCTTAACAACTTGGCTTAGCCGAAAAAAAAGCCTCACCCTCCCGCCTTTGGTCCCCGGTGCTCCATAAAGTAATTGTGCAATTAGGAAGAAGTGGCTGGGGCATCACGTTTCTCTATATTTTAAGTTGGGAGTCTGACTTTGACTCCCCGCTTGCTGGAGTGGGTGAGCCAGCCGGTTATTAAAAAAACAATTATGCTGTTAAAAAATCAGGAGCTCCACAAGTGAAGAGCATCGATTGGAAAGAGCTGGTCAGTTATCACCAGAAGGTTCTGACAACGCACTAATAGGTTTTTCTGAAGATCCAATCAAATTTTCTAGGCAGAGGCTTGAGGTGTTCCACATGGGATAATGCTTGTCCTGGCCGGTATTGATTTCACTGTGCTCTCCCCTCTCTCTGCCTTGCACTCTTCAGCTGCTGCTACCTTTTGCTTTTCTTTTTTTTTTTGTAATAAAGACTTGAGCTTTGTATTTCGTGTTAACAGTTTGATGGGGGAGGGGCCCCTAGAAAGCCTTGTCTGCCCTTGACGGCCTCTCCTCACCATCTCCTTTGTTACTCCATCCTTAAAGTCACACACAGCATCGCTGCTTCCGGCTCTGCTTCTCTCTGACCTTGCGGATTGTGTTCTCCCCGCAGCTCCCAGTGCAGACAACCAGCCCTCTTAGAAGAGATTCAGTTAGAAAGCCTGTGGGGAAGCAGGGATGACGCAGGTTAAAGTTACAGAGGTTTCCAGTCCCGCTCTGGGAAGTGAATTCCCTGGGCAGGGAAAGGGTGTCAGGTCCACGCTTGTGCGCATGCTCAGGCTCCCAGACACAGCGGTAGAGATCACTCCCTTGACCAGAGTGTCAGATCGAGCAGGTATGTGTGGACAGAGATTCAGCCCAACTCTGCTAGTGCAGCTTGGGAATGTGATGTCCAGTGGCACCTGCTTGGAGGAAGATGTGCCTTTTCCCCACTCCTCACAAAGATGCCATGTGACCTGTTGGTGGCCTAGGGAGAAGCAGTGGAAACCTAGAGCTGCCAGAATGCAGAGGGGCCCAGTTATACAGGCTCTGCTCCGAGTCCTGGCTGCTCCCCTTGGACAGTCCTGGATGGAAAAGTTAGCAACACGAAACACTTCTTGCAGCCAGTGCAGCATCCTGAGCACCCCTAGCATGCTCAGGAACCTCAGGGAGGCTTCTGGGGTTCAAGGAGTCAGCATTACTTCGCCCACCCAACCTTTTCAGTGACTTCCTCCCACCCAGCATCTCCTCACTTGCACGGTCACCTGTGCTCCCCTGCCCAATCTTTCACGGATGATGGGCTTTGTTCTCAGCAGACCTGGGTTTGGATCCAAAACTCTTCTCTTAATAAAAGCTGACATTGGGCTGGCCTCCAAGTCTGTTTCTTGCTCCTTAAAATGCCCCTTACCACCAGGCTATGGGTACCACATAGGTAAATGCCATGCTGTGACAAAGATGGTAGTCACAGGTTATTGCCAAACCTCTAGGTTCCCTCCTGGGGCTTCCCAAACCCTGCCTGGAGCCCCTCAAGAGACTCAGGCCAATTAGCACCTGGTTGTAGGCTGACACATTTTCTTCTCATGGTTTCGAGCATTTGTCTTGTCTCCACAGCAGGCTATTAGTGCCTTTTGCAGCCGTGGGGTCACACTCCACACTGGTCCTGGATTCACTGAGTACTCCACAGCTCCGTGACTTCCCTGGGCACCGGCTGTTACACAGGTTTCCGTTTGTACCGCTGTCCACCTAAGAAGAGACTCATATGGACCTGTGGCTCTGGTTGAGTTCATCCAGTCACAGACTGCTGAATGTCAGATCTACAGAACGCCTCTGAGCTCCTGGGCTGAAACCCTTCGCTTTAGACAGCAGGGTAGCAGGCAGCCTCACAGACAAGGACCAACTAGCAGCTCCCCAGAGGTTGTGCTGTTCACCCCCCTCCCCTAGCCGGGACTCCTGAGCCAAGTTCAGGAGAGAAGGGCACCTTGCTGCCCCCACCTGGCAGCACACCACAGGCTAGTGGCTCTCAGATGCTGTGAACTGAAGCAGAGTCACCTGGAGCTCACTAGAAAATGCAGATTCTCGGGCCCCGCCCATCTCTGTGGAATTGACAAACCAGGAATGGGGTCTAGCCATCTGCATGTCGGGGGGGGGGTCCTCCAGGCAATTCTGATGCCTGCTCTAATTGGAGAGCCTCTGGTTACCATAGGAGAAAGGGCGCTGGAGGCGAAGTCAGCAAACCCAAGTTGAATCCAGGTCCTACTTGCTAGGGAGCATCAGAGTCCTCGCTGGGAAAGCAGATGAGCTGCAGGGCTCACCTGGCCAGGCTTTCCCAACACCAGCCCAGGAGACACGCTCGACACACAGTAGGCTTTTAGGAAATGTTCGCTGAATTTGAATTGCCACTTGGGTTGGGTGAGTGGTTGAATGGTGATTGCAAGACTGATTGGAGGACACGCAACTTTCATCACTTTCATCAGGAAAAACAAATCTATTAAGTGCCTAAATGCATGACATCCTGTTTTCTCCATTCTGGGGGAAAAAACATGTCATAAACCTGGGAAGACATGGTAGAGTGCACAGGCCAAAGGCTTTAACCGGGAGGATCATTGGTCCAAAGCTCTTCCACTGTGGGCTCGCTGGGAGACCCCTGAGCCACACTCATGGACACCCTCATTCATTCAGCAGACACTTGGGGTCAGGGGCTCCTACTGCATGCCAAGCAATGTGCTCGGCATGGAGAACACACAAGAGAGCTAGCTGGACGAGGTCCTTGCAGCAGATCAAATATTCCTCTTGCTCCCCTGTATACTGGAGCTTTGGTAGCTCAGGTGGTTTAAAGAATCTGCCTGCAATGCAGGAGACCTGGGTTCAACCCCTGGGTCGGGAAAATCCCCCCCGAGAAGGAAATGGCCTCTATATACACCCTAGCCCCCTACCAGCTGGACAGACAAGGTGACGTGGAGCAGAGGGACACCCAACACCTCGGGCTGAGCCCACGAAGTCCCTGCTCACACGTGATTCTCCAGTCTCTCCCTTCCCCTCCCGCAGCCTCCAGGGATCCTCGGTGTGCCAGATGGTGCAGCCACAATGTTAAAGCCTCCACTGTCCTGGATCCCTGAGTGACCAGGTGGAGCAGAAGCCTTTACTGACCCGCATGGGGCATACAGCAGCAGAGAGAAATGTGAGATCTGGGACTTTTGCTTCCGCTGCTTAGCCCAGCTTCTCCTGACTAATACAGGCTGTGCCCTATGAGTCTTGCACTCTAATAAGACAGAAAACACACACACACACAGCTGAGTGTTTAGTCACAGTTGTAAGAGACGCTATGAAGGAGACACAGCAGTTGCTATCAAAGCATACATTAGTGGTGCCAAGAAAACTTCCTGGAGAAATGCAGGTTAAAACCCGAGGAATGGGGCTTCCCTGGTGGTCCAGGGGTTAAGAGTCTGCTTACAAGGCAGGGGACACCAGTTCAATCCCTGGTCTGGGAAGATCCCACGTGCCATGGGGCGGCTGGGCCCAGGCACCGCCACTACCGAGTCCGGGCTCTAGAGCCCGAGAGCCACAAATACTGAAGCCCGCATGCCCCAGAGCCTGCGCCAGCGCAATGAGAAGCCCGCACACCACAACCGGAGAAAAGCCCACACACAGCAACAACGACCCAGTGCGGCCAAAAACGTGAAAGTCGCTCAGTCGTGTCCGACTCTTTGCAATCCTGTGAACTATACAGCCCATGGAAGTCTCCAGGCCAGAATCCTGGAGTGGGGAGCCTTTCCTTTCTCCAGGGGATCTTCCCAACTCAGGGATCAAACCCAGGTCTCCCACAGTAAAGAGAATTCTTTACCAGCTGAGCCACAAGCGAAGCCCCAAAATAAGTAGGTAAATAAATAATTTTTTAAAAATCTAAGGGATGAATAGGAATTATTTTGGCAAAACAGGAAGGGGAGGTCAAGCCCAGGAGAAGAAATAGCATGTGCAAGGTCCTGGAGCAGGGGGGCTTGTGATGTGGATAAAGAACAACTTGGCGAGGTGATAGGATCAGGCATGAGTAGAGGATGAACAAGCAGGTGGGTGAGAACAAGATTATAGAGGATATTATAGGCTCCTTAGGATGTGGGACTTTAAAACAAAGGGTAAACTGAAAGTTTTGAACAGGGAAGCAACAAGAAATCTGCTTCTTAAAAATTCTTTAAGCCTCACCTTCCTCATCTGTGCAATGGGCATAAAATTATACATGCTTCAGAGACCTGTGAGGATGGAATGAAATGTGCTACCAGGTGGATCCAGTCTTTTATCTTTGGTTCCCTCCTGCCTGGAGTTTACTTCTTGCACAAGCCTTCTGCGTGCTCTTTGCAGGAGATGCTGAGATCTGAGGAAGAGACTCAAAATACCTTTGTAAAAAAAAAATCATAGCTAATGTTTTTTGAGCACTTACTGTATGCCAGATACTGTCCTAAATATTAACTCATCACATCCTCTGGGATAGGTATTATTATTATCATTCCCTTTTTATAGATGGAGAAACCTAGACACAGAGTGCTTAAACTATGTGCTCTGGATCACAACTGGTCAACAGCAGAGCAAGATTTAAATCCAGACACTCTGAGCCAGATTACTACTCCTGTTTAGTCTCTAAGTCATATCCGACTCTTTTGTGACCCCAAAGATTATAGCCTTCCTCTGTCCATGGGATTTCCCAGGCAAGAATACTGGAGCAGGTTGCCATTTGCTTCTCCAGGGGATTTTCCTGACCCAGGGATCAAACCTGTGTCTCTTGCGCCTCCTGCATCGGCAGGTGGATTCTTTACCAGAGAGCTACCTGGGAAGCCTGGTCAATAGCAAAGCAGGATTTAAATCCAGACACTCTGAGGCCAGATTCTTACTCTTAATTATGACATTTCACTGTCTCTTTGAAAGACACAGGGTTTTAGGCAGCTCGGGCCAAACCCAAAGGGGTGAGAGGAACAGACAGACTCACCCTTCATGCTGAGCAGCAACCTGTGAGAACCATGGGTGCGTCACTCCCTGTCTGTCCTGCAAGGCAGAGGGAAAACTTCAGATGAGCCAGGGTGTCACCCAGACCCCACCCCCTGAGCTCTCCTCAGCGTCAGCTCCACCAGCTTCACACACCCCTTCTGGAGCTGATTCCTGCCGGCAAAGCCCCACTGCACACAGGTCCCTGCTGGGTGAGACCCTGGGAGCCACAGGAGGCTTTAGTGGGGGCAGTGGGCCTGGCACAGCCTGGGGGAAGGTGCCTGCGGCACTTGGCATGGGAGGAGCGCTCCAGGAGGGCCGGCCAGTCTGGGCTCTGAGGCTGCCCGGCAGAACGACCGCCTCACGCCCACCGCTCTCTGCAGTCGACCAGAAAGTCAGAAAATGTGCTCGGCGACCAGCAAAGCAGATGGCTGAGAATATCATGTGTATACAATATTTATGAAATGTGAGCCGAGCAGAGCTGTGGCTGAGACTCCCGTCCCAGGCAGAGTAATTCAGCCTGTGTGATGAACAAGATTGTAATTGGGGTAGTTCCAATTTACTAACCATTTGCAAAAGATTACATACCTCTCACATATTATCCTTTCCTAATCTTACTTTAATGAACACTACTCTATCTGGATGTATAATTTCAGGGCGGGGGGGAAAAACAATTTCTAGCCTAGAAGGCAAAGCTGTAGCTAATACATTAACATCCAAATTAGAGAGAGGGAGAGTAATTGTGAGATCTATAGCTGAAGTCATTTAAAGCCTCCCTCCCCTTCCTCACAGTAACAGGCAGATGTACAGAGGAGACGATTCCTGGGACAGCCAGCCACGTGGATGTGGGGGTTGAGGACCTTCCCTTCCCGATGGCAGCCTCACCTGAAACCTCTCTCTTCATCTAAAGAGGGCACCCCCCCAGGAATGTGCTTCTCAGCTGGTCTTCACTGCTGAACACAGGCCATCCTTGGATTAGGAGGGAAGCAAGTCAGACTAGCAGAAGAACTTCCAGGGAGTAATGATGCTTTGAGGGCTTTTCCCTCAAAGCCCAAGGCTACCAGGGATCCTTGAGTTAATTAATCCAACTCAACCTCAGTTTTATCATCTGCAAAATGGGAACAGAATGGAATGATGATGCTACTTAGTTCATTCCTTCACCCAAAAATCTTTATTGAGACCTATGATGTGCCCGTCACTCTTCTAGGAGCTGGGGAGACAGAAGATAAGAACAAAATGAAGTTCCTGCTCTCATAAAGCTTACATTTTCTTGGGGAAAGAAATAGAAACAAATATCCAGTATATGAGATCAGGGATCCTCAACCCCCGGGGGCCACAGAACAGTATAGGTTCATGGTCTATTAGGACCCCGGCTGGATGGCAGGTGAGTGGCAGAGCAGTGAGCGAAGCGTCATCTGTATTTACAGCCCCCATCACCTACCGCCTAAGTTCTGCCTACTGTCAGATCAGCTATGACAAAGTAAATGTAACGTACTTGAATCATCCAGAAACCATCCACTCGCCCCTACCCCGTGGAAAAATATCCTCCACAGAACCAGTCCCTGGTGCCTAAAAGGCTGAGGACCACCATATTAGATGCTAAGACGAGGACAGACCCCTGCCTCTAGGGGCACTCGTGATGGGCTTGTACTTCTTCAAAACCCAGGGTGCCACGCCTGACTTCCCAGCCTTTGGAACCAGAAAAGGTCTTCGAGCCAGCACACTGCCCGTAGGGTGCCCAGCACTGCCGTGCGTCCCCGGCCTTCCAGTGGCTCCCTTTACAAAGAAAGGTTTGCATTAGAAGTTTGAGTGGCATCCCAGATTGGGAGGAGGCGGTACCGCTCAGCTCCACTAACTGGTCAGAGAGCAGAGGAGACCCTGCCCAGAGCTCTGCCCTGGCTGATGGAGGTAGGACACCCCCTTCCGCCGGCCCAGTGGTTCATGGTGAGAGCTTGTGAAAGGTGCCAGGGGTGCAGGAGGAGGCCAGGGAACACAGGCAGCAGGAGACAACCTTGCAATCCCAGAAACATCCCCCCGGAGTGCCTTCTCTGGTTGTCACTAGCAAGGCAGGGCAGGACCTCGGAGGAGAGGCACTCAGCTGTGCTCGCCCTGTTCTTTATGATCCACCAAGTCCCCAAGAGGGGACGAAGAACAGCCCAGGCCCCTCTCTCAGGTCTGGAAGCCCTGCCATGCACCTGCTGTGTGCTGGGAGGAGAGAGTCTCCCACCGCCCTTCTCCAGCTGCAGTTCTGCATCTCTGGTCAGAACCGGCCTGGACAGTGTGGCCCTAGCTCCTCCTAACCCTAACCCCAGGAAGGTCAGGGAAGAGAGAGGGCCAAAACTCGGGGACCCCTCTGTTCTGAGTTCTATCCAATCACCTCCTGCCTCGTCTCCCGCCCCTGTTCTCTCTTCCACTCTCACATGATTGTCTCTCAGAACTGTTGGCCAGGGCTTTGTTGGAAGATCTGGTCCATCAGAACTGCCTGCTTGCAGAGGCACACACAAACTCGCTCTTGCCCACACTCCGGCCCTTTGCTTGCTCTCCAGCTGTCTCAGGACACAGGGTGGGGGCTGGGACTCCAGCTCTCCACCCTTCTCCACACCCCCAGTCACCTCTGGTCACCAGTGTCTCCACCAGGGCCACCCAGAGGGAGTCTGGACTTGATGAGAAACTGCTGCCTCTGTTTTCCCCAGCAAGAACTATCGCATTAAAAAGCGACAAGGGTGGGCAGAGCCTGCTTCTGGACCCCATGCCCTGCCTGCTAATCTCACGGGCTCCCTCACCCCTCTGTAGCTGGCCCTGGTGAGTCTGTGCCTGCTAGTGTGAACATACTAAGGACCAAAGGGGAGACAGCAATCTCGGCTAAATAAACACAAGAAGGAAGGGAGGGAGGGAGGGGAGGAGCGAGGGAGGGAAAGATGGAGAGGGGGGATGCTGTGCTCCCAACGCAGTGGACACGAAGCGGCTGCATGTGTGACAGAGTTTGTGGTCCCACTGCTGTCTTCTCGGAGGTGGTTCTTGGTATAAGATGACCAACTTTGCCAATTTGCCTGGGAATAAGGAGGTTTCTTTTTGTCCTTCATTGGAAAAGTCCCTGATGCTGGGAAAGACTGAGGGCAGAGCAGAAGATGTCAGAGGATGAAAGGGCTGGATGGCATCACTGATGCAATGGACATGAACCTGGGCAAACTCTGAGACATGATGAGGGACGGGGAGGCCTGGCATGCTGCCATCCATGGGGTCGCAGAGAGTCAGACATGACTGGGGTGCTGAACAACAGCAACAAAGGAGGGTCTTGAGATAGGAGGCTTTTTCAGTGCTCAAACCAGGACCAGCTAGTTGGTGGTCCTTGTCCATCTGGTTCCATCTCCTTGTAGCCTGTGTTTCAGAGCAAAGCCCTTTTCTAAACAAGGGTGGGTTCTCACATCCCACATGGAGCCTGGGGACAGGCTCCAGGGTCTTGGATGAGTGGGGAGGGATCATCTTTAAAAAAAAAAAAAAAAGACCTCATCTTTCTTTCTCCGGCTCCTGCATTTGTACCACTTCCTCTCCGATCCGCTCACGGTAGTGGTTTTGTATGGTGGTATCACTGGGGTCACAGCCATATCCCAGTGAACTGTACACAGTGCTGACAACCTGGCAGCCAAGTTCCAGTTAACTGTCTCTTTACTCCTTGATACAGGTATTATTATTATTGTTTACAGGTGAAGAAACAGGATAAAAGAGTTTACATGTGCCTAAGCACACAAAGCCTGCAGTTAGTGGGTGGGCATTTACTCAATGTAGTCTGTTTCTAGTTGCCCTGCCTCTGGACCCCGACCTGACAGCCCCCTTGAGCACTAGGGCATTCCAGCCTTGTGTTCTTATGGGAACTAGAGGGTTAGGAGAAGCAGGGTAGTTGGGTTTTTTTTCCTCTGGGAGCCTGAGTGGCAGGCAGGACCTGGGCATGAGTCCTTGCAGCCACTGAGGCGCTCAGAGCCCCCAGGATCATGAGTGGGTCTCTGGAGCTGCCTAGGGGCCCAGCTACCCTCCCATTCTTCCAGGGCTGATGGTTCCGCCTCTGTCTCCCAGGACTTAATGACCTGCTCCTCCGTGCTGTCAGGAAGCACGTGGAAGCAATTCTGCAAGCCCGAAAAAGAAGCAAAAGGAATATTTGATCACAGGTGGCTGCTGTCAGCCCATAGTCTCTGAAGTCCCAGGGTGGGTGCTTCCCGCCCTCTGGGAGTCCACTGGACCCCCCTTTAAGGCCACAGCCCTCACCCAGGACTCTACAGGCACCTCGGTAAAGGGAGTAGGCAGGATGCGCCTCTCAGGTGTCACCCGTTTGCCATGAAATGTGGTTTCTTCATCTGAGTGGTGAGCAGTTGTGAGCAGTGGTGAACGGGTCCTACCCGAGGCTGCATAGAAGCTCCCTCTGAGCCCTTGCTGCCCACCTTCCCTGCTGCCTCTTTCCAGCAAGAGATGATGTGGGCCTCTGGGAGAGAGAGAGACTTTTGAAACCAGTCAGACTCGGCTTCAGATTTAGCTCCCATGTACAGCCAGCAGTAACCTTGGCAAAGCCGCCAAATTCTGCATGCTTGTTTGAGGGATAAAACATCCACCTGCTAGTCTGAATGGAGGGGTAATGAAACAGTATTCCCAGAGTGTCTGGATGTGCGCCCAGCGCATCGAGGAACTTCGTAGATTGAATTATGGTGAAGCAGGAAGCTCAGAGGGCAGTGGGTCCATCAACCGTCGCCTCTCAGAAGAAGCACCTGCCGAGTCTAGCCCACACTGCGATTCTTGAAAATGCTACCCAGTAGGAAGTTTTGAAACTTCCTGTTGGGTCCGGTTTCATGTTTTAATGCCCTTGTGGTGAGAATTCTTCTTTCAGGTCTAGCCTGAGTCCGTCAGGCTGCAACTCAAGTTAATTTTCTCTTGTCTCCTTTTCATAAGAGAATGACAATCACCTCATCTCCTTCTGATTTTTCTTAGGAGTATAGAGACGTTTTCCTTCCAGCTGCGAAGTGCAAAACAGTGACGTTCACTGGGTCCTACGCCTGCGTCTCAAGTGCAGACTATCTGTCCCGAGAGGCACTTGCCCCACCCAGATTCATGAAGGCGCACCCGCGGCAGGGGCAGGGAGCAGAATCCAGGTCCTCAGACTCCTCGAGTCTAGCTCCTGAGATCCAGTCTCCTGTAATCCCATGCGTTCTACCTTCTCTGCATTCTCTCCATTATAGAACAGTCTTTGCTTCTTTTCTTGGATTAAAAGAGGGGTGGCGGTGAACTGAAGGGGGGGACGGGTAGAAAAGAACTTTCCATGAAGCCTAAACGTGTTCCCCATTCAAGGAAGAGACATGAGATTCCCCAAGTGTAGTTGGGTCAGGGCCTGAACGCTGGGACCCGAGAGCTAGCCAAAGATGCGGAACTGGGGGACCCAGCATTCCCGCCCGGCGCATCCCCGCCCGGCGCCTCCATCCGCAGCCCGGCCCGCGCCGCTCCTCATCTGTAGGCGCCGCCTGCGCTTCGCAGCCACTTGCTGTCCCATAATCAGCACCATTATCTCTGGATAATTTTCCCTTCTCTCGGCAATTCGGCCTGTGAAAGGAGCCCGAGGAAGGACCGGTGTTTCTGAAACTAGGAGAAGGGGGACGTGGCCTTGATTGCAAATGAAAAATTAAGCCCGCGTGTCTCGCGTTCACACCGGCATGATTGCGCGTCCCCCGCACGCCCACCCCCGGCTGCCTGAAGGGTAGCGATGCTCTGTCTACCTATTCTTTGGCTCGCCTCGCGTTTAGCAAATCTATAATGCCTTTAATCTCTGAAAGCCACAGCGCTTTGGCTCTAAATACCTAATCTGCTGTCGAGAGCTCCTGCAATTCGCTCTCGGCCGTCCTGTCGTTGAACCCGAGGCTTTTGTTTGTCCCACCGGCGGGGCGCCACTCTGGGGTGGAGCGCGCCGAATTTGCCTTTGATCCCCCCTCTAGAAGGGGAGGGAAAAAAACACAGGAGGGGCGGCTCGTGGGCTGAGGCCCCCAGCGCCACGAGCGAGCTGCCCAGGGAGGCAGGAGCATCCCTCTCCCACGCAAAACCTGGCCGGCGCTGCCAAGATGACAAGGAACCAGCTCCTTCCTTCAGGAACTGAGCCGCTGTTGCGAGGAAACAAACCGATACACGAATAACTACCGCACAATGGAATCAATGTCTTAATAGAGGTGTGTGCCAGATGGTGGGGGGAGCAGAGGCGGAAGTGACTCCTGTTCTCTCCGAAAGCTGATGAAAGCTTCTGCAGCCGCAGGGTGAGCAGAAGTTCATCGAGTGAGCAGGTTGAGAACCTGGCGCTCCTGGTTGGGGGCAGCGGGGCCAAGAGGGTGCCCTGTCCCCGAGACGGCCACGAGTGGGGTGCCAGTGAAGCTGTGAGCAGGGAGTGCCGGAGTGGCGGTCACTGGGGAGGCAAGGAGCGCCCCCACTTCTCGGATTAGGACCTATTCTGACAATGGAAAAGCAATGGAGGGGCTTCATGCAAGATTATACATACATACCCAGGTAGAGATAGGGCCCTAGATATGGAGGTAATGGTGTCTGTGTGATCACTCAGTTGTGTCAGACTCTGCGACTTCGTGGACTGTAGCCTGCCAGGCTCCTCTGTCCATGGGATTCTCCAGGCAAGATACTGGAGTGGGTTGCCATTTCTATTGGAGTGGGCCAATTCATTTGGGTTTTCCTGCAAGATGCAATAGAAAAATCCAAACAAACGCTTTGGTCAGCCCAATAGATATATAGATACACATACATACACATGTATATAGATCTTTATTTTAAAGTATATATTTATTCTCATATTTATAACACTATTGTATGGTTTAATTTATATATCATATTAGTATGCTAGAGCTGCTATAACAAAGTATTACAGACAGGGAGGGCCAAAGAGGGGCAGCAGGGAAGTTAAACAACAGAAATAGATTTTCTCACAGTTTTAGAGGCTGGAAGTCCAAGGTCAAGGTGTCTGCAGGGTCAGTTTCTTCTGAGGCCTCTCAGTTTATAGATGGCAGCCTTCCCCCTGTCCTCACATAGTCTTTTCTCAGCGTGTCTGTGTCCTAATCCCCTCTTTCCCTAACGATATCAGCCATGCTGGACTAAGGCCTGCTCATCCATATGAGGTCTTCCATGACAGAGTGAGTGAGTAAAAGTCACTCAGTCATGTGCAACTCTTTGCAACCCTGGGGACCACAGCCTGCAAGGCTCCTCTGTCCATGGAATTCTCCAGGCCAGAATTCTGGAGTGGATAGCTGTTCCCTTCTCCAGAGGATCTTCCCAACCCAGGTACTGAACCCAGGTCTCCCACATTGCAGGCAGATTGTTTACTGTTTGAGCCATCAGTCAGCTACCATGATAAGCTCTTTAAAAAAAAAAAAAATATATATATATATATATATATATATATAGGAGGATAGCTGATTTGCCATGTTGTGTTAGTTTCTGTTGTACAGCAAAGTGAATCAACTATATGTACACATATATCCCCTCTTTTTGTACTTCCCTCCCTTTGAGGTCACCACAGAACACTGAGTGGAGTTCCCTGTGCTATGCAGTAGGTTCTCATTGACTCTAGTAACTGCTTATTCTCGGTCAATTAGAACTCTTCTGGTTGTAAGTGGCAGACCACAAGACTCCAATAGGCTTAATAAAGATTTTATTGGCATGTGTGCAGGCATGCTAAGTCACTTCAGTCTTGTCCAACTCTGCAACCCTCTGAACTGTAGCCCTCCAGGCTCCTCTTTCTGTCCATGGGATTCTCCAGGCAAGAATATGGGAGCGGGTTTCCATGCCCTCTTCTAGGGGAATCTTCCCGACCTGGGGGTTGAGCCCGTGTCTCCTGAGGCTCCTGGACTGCAGGTGGATCTTTGCTGCTGAGCCGCTGGAGAAGCCCTTTACTGGCTTTCCTAACTGCAAATTCCAGTGGTAGGTAGACCTAGACTTTCAGGAGAGGCTGGCTTCAAGGGTGTATGGCATTTCTACCCAGGAGCTCTGCTTTCTCTTTTTAACAAGTTTATATTGAATTTGTTACAATATTGTTTCCATTTTATGTTTTGGTGTTTTAGCCTCCAGGGATGTGGGATCTTAGCTACCTGACTAGGGATGGAACCCACACCCCCTGCATTGGAAGGCAAAGTCTTAACCACTGGAAAGTGAAAGTGAAGTTGCTCAGTCGTGTCTGACTCTTTGCGACCCCATGGACTGTAGCCTACCAGGCTCCTCCATCCATGGAATTTTCCAGGCAAGAATACTGGAGTGGGTTGCCATTTCCTTCTCCAAGGGATCTATCCAACCCAGGAACTGAACCTGGGTCTCCCTCATTGCAGGCAGATGCTTTACCATCTGAGCCACCAGGGAAGTCCACTGGACTACAAGGGAAATCCCTCTGCTCTTTTTATCTCAGCTTCTTTCTCAGGCAGGGTTTAGGTGGTGGCAAGATGACTGGCCTCAGCTCTTAAGTCCACGTCCTGCCTGGCCAAGTCCAGTGGCACACAAACAGAGAAAAACAGTTCTCAATAGGTTCATTTTAAAAAATTATATTTGAACGTCTTGTGTCTCATTGGATCTGCCCAGGTCCCAGGAACATCTCCAAAATCATCACTCTGGCCAGGGAAATAATTGATGATTCCAGGGTACCCAGCACACCCACCCCATGGAGCCAACTACATCCAAGGATGGGTACAAGTGATTCCACAGAGAGAAAGTAGCGTTCTTTTCCCCCAAAGAACGCCTACTGAATGGCTGCTGGTGTGTAAAAGCAAAAAGCATCCACTATAGAATCTGAAAGTAGAGCTTCTGGAACAAAAGCTTAGCAAACTGTCATGTATGAGACTGTCCTGCTTGAATGATAGCACTGAATGTAATTATACTACAAGTTTCTTGCTTCTTACCTAAACTAATTTCATTTCTGTGAAGTGGAAATTTGTGTTTTTTATTTTAAAAAAATTCTTTTCATATGCAGTTTAAAAAAGTACAGCACCATGGTTAAGCAAGACCTGAAACTCTCAAGCCCCATTGGGCCCCTTGCCAGTCATCTGATATTGAGTCAGTGACTTAACCTCTCTGCACCTGTTTTCCACCTACTCACTATGGTTAATAAAAGCTGCTTCTCGTTATGAGCCTTCATTGAAAGCATGGGCACAAAATACTTAGCACATAGAGCTGGTAGATGTGAGCTGTTATTTTTTAAAGAGATTTCAAGATGTCACAGACTCACTGCATTGGCCCTGAAAGGATGTTTTGTCTACAGTTTCCAGGTGAGGAAGCTGAACAAAAAGGGGGTGAGTGCTACTGCAAGGTCACACAGTCACTAGGCACAGAGGTGGTTTGGAATCCAGGATCCCTAGTTCCCAGCAGAGCCAGCTGCATCGTGTTTCAGCCAGGCTCCTGCAGCAGTCCAGGACGATAACCCCAGGCCCGGGACATGAAGTCCCCAAACCCAGTCTCTTTGAGCATCTGCCTGGGAGGTGATCTCCTCTATGGTGAGGGCAGGCTCTTGTGCCTGAGCTCTGGAGGCGTGATGGGGGTGTGTGTGTGTGTGTGTGTGTGTGTGTGTGTGTGTACTTGCACAGGTGTGCTCTGGCCCCACCACTGAGACTTGACTCCTGGAGGAAACAGCTGTAATGATGAAGCACGGGCAGCCAGCCTGACCCTGAACCTGTGTCGTCTCCACAGCCCAGGAGTCATCACTTTGCCAAATGGCCCCATGTGCCCCATGGTTTCAGGCCCCAAAGAGACAAGCGGAGAATCTTGTTAAGGGCTACAGATCCTGACAAGAGTCCATTCTCCTCTGAACCAGGCAAGAGATGAATATGCCTATGATTCTTGTCTGCTCATGAGAAAACATAAGATCTTACTCTGGTTATTTAGTGGGTAGATGCCAGCCTCCAACCCTGATACACCCAGGGCCCCGGGCCTGCAGAGTGCTGGTGCCCTGAGCCCAGCTCACCAAATGTCTACACATGTCTTCGGAGAGGACATGGCATCTAAAGTCAGGCCCCCTCTGCCTCATCCTGACCAGCCGTGTGCCTGGGCCAAGTCCCTGGTCCTTTCTGAACCTGTTTCTTGACACATGAAATGGAGATAAAGCAAATTGTCTGAGTGCCATCTGATTTAACAAAATATCAAGGACTAGGTGGTTTCTAAAGCACACAAATTTATTTCCCACAGTTCTGGAGACCAGAAGCCTTCAGATTAAAGTGCCAACAGATTCTATGTGGGGAGGGCCCATTTCCAGGTTCACGATGTTCCAGCAACGATGTTCAGTTGCTAAGTCATGTCCAAGTCTTTGTAACCCCATGGACTGCAGCACACCAGACTCCTCTGTCCTTCACTGTCTCCCAGAGTTTGCTGAAATTCATGTGTATTGAGATGGTGATGCTCTCTAACCATCTCATCCTCTGCCGCCCCCTTCTTTTGTCTTCAGTGTTTCCCAGCATCAGGGTCTTTTCCAGTGACTTGGCTCTTCGCATCAGGTGGCCAAGTGTTGGGGCTTCAGCTTTAGCATCAGTCCTTCCAATGAGTATTCAGGGTTGATTTCCTTTAGGATTGACTGGTCTGATCTCTTTGCAGTCCAAGGGACTCTCAAGAGTCTTCTCCAGCACCACCATTTAAAAGCATCAATTCTTCGGTGCGCAGCCTTCTTTATGGTGCCACACTCACATTTCAGAAGACTACTGGAAAACCCATAGCTTTGACTATATGGGCCTTTGTTGGCAAGTGATGTCTCTGCTATTTAATATGCTCTCTAGGTTTGTCATAGCTTTCCTTCCAAGGAGCCAGTGTCTTTTAATTTCATGACTTCAGTCACTATCCACAGTGATTTTGGAGCCCAAGAAAATAAAATCTGTCACTGCTTCCACTTTTTCTCCTTCTATTTGCCACGAAGTGATAGGACTGGATGCCATGGTCTTAGTTTATTGATTGTTGAGTTTTAAGCCAGTTTTTTCACTCTCTTCTTTCACCCTTATCAAGAGGCTCTTTAGTTCCTCTTCATTTTCTGCCATTAGAGTGGTAGTCTCTGCAGATCTGAGGTTGTTGATGTTTCTCCCAGCAATCTTGATTCCAGCTTGTGATTCCTCCAGCCTGGCATTTCACATGATGTACTCTGTACATAAGTTAAATAAGCAGGGTGACAATATAAGGCCTTGTCATACTCCTTTCCCAGCTTCATAGATGAAGGCTTTCGGCCATGTCTTCACATGGCAGGAGGGATATGGGAGCTTCTGGGGCTTCTTTTATGAGGGCACTAGTCCCATTTCTGAGGGCTCCACCCTCAGGATCTAATCACTTCCCAAAGCT
Organism: Aepyceros melampus; assembly: GCA_006408695.1. Taxonomy (NCBI): domain Eukaryota; kingdom Metazoa; phylum Chordata; class Mammalia; order Artiodactyla; family Bovidae; genus Aepyceros; species Aepyceros melampus. The sequence goes on from SJXQ01009175.1 coordinate 368,060, forward strand.
CCCTCCTCTGATATCATCACATCTGGGGTTGGGAGCTCAAAAGATGAATTTGAGGAGGGGCACAAACCTTCAGTCTGTAGCAGATGCTGTAAAGAGGAAATGAAATGATGCATGTAAAAACTACTTTGTAAGCCATAAAGTGCTATATCGGGCTATGGCTGGGATTAAGTCTTAAAAATTGATGCCAGCAAAGTGACTGGACATGGTCCAGAGGGAGACAATCACCGTCTTGGGCAGGTGATCAAACTGGGCTAAGGCATGACAGTGAAGCATGCCAGGGAGGCCAGGGTGCCCCAGAGCCGAGGGAGACAAGCTTGAGCCAGTGTCCTGCTCCATCCGTGGTGGGTGATCCCTTCCCCCCGATATACACACGATGACCTACATGCACACACATACACGTACGTGCACACACACACACGCACGTGCACACACACACACACCACATACAATCTTTCCCCAGCAACGGCAGCTTCAGCTAGAAGCCACTATGGAAAGAATGGAGAAGGCTAATCAAAGTGTCACGGTATCTCCACCTTGACCAAGTGTTACCCCAGAGAAGGAGGCACTGGGGCAAACCCCCTAATTTGGGGGCTCTTAGGGACAGAAGGCCTCCAAATCCTGTCATATGGGCCCCTGGTTCTCAAAGCTGCCCACACGTCACACACATTTCTGGAGCTTTGAAAAAACACACACACAGCTCCACAGGTCCTACCCAGGCCCCTCTAAATCAAGACATCTGAAGGTGGATCCTAGGACTCGATAATTCTACTGTTGTTGCTGTTGAGTCGCTAAGTCATGCCCGACTCTTTGCAGCCCCGTGGACCGTAGCCCACTAGGCTCCTGTGTCCATGGGATTTCCCAGGCAAGCATCCTGGAGTGGGTTGGCATTTCCTTCTCCAGGCAATCTTCCTGCTATAATTCTGTAAATGGTCCCAAACGATTCTGCTACACAGCAAGCTGGAACTCCCTAATAGAGTGACCACTGACTCATAAAGACCACTGACTATAAAGACAGCATCATAAGCAACCCCTCTTTCTCCTGAGTGTCCCAGCCCTTAGCAACAATCTGTCCCTCCTAGGCCCCTGTGTCAATTGCTTCTGAAAACAGAAATGAGCCTTCTCCAAAGATTTATGTGACTCCTGGCAGACTGAGCTGCCAAGTCCCTGGAAAGGCTGGCATTGGGCAGGGGGGGGGTGGCAAGGGGGCGGTGGCAGCTCCCACCCCTGCTGGGCAGCTGGCTGGGCAGGGTTTCTGGAGCAGGCGTGCCTGCCGGGGCTGGGGCTCCTGCCTGCAGATGCCCATGCTTACCCAGGGCGAGCTGGAAGGACCTGGTTGCGAGCCTGGTTCTCGAGAATTTGGACAGCGGTCCCTGGACAGCCACCAAGACTCTGTCTTCTAGACCGAGCCGGAGCGCAGAGCACGCGGCCTCTGTGAGGACGCTGCAGGTAAGTGACTTGGTCTCCTGGCGTTTTCTGCCAGACTGGCCTCTGTCACCTTACATTATTGTCATCTTCCATTTAGGTCCCTGCACCGTGATTCTTTTTTAAATAAATAAATAAAGGCAAGAGAAGCAGTCTGTGGCAGGGCTCCAAGCTTCTCTTAATTGCAAATTCCCTTAAGTACCACTTCCCTGGGGCTGCAGGCCCTGTCTGCTAGTCAGGACTGCTTCAGCCCGGCTGATTTTTAATAGGCATGTGGTAATTTTCAGCCTCTTCTAACTTTCCCTTTTGTTCACCCGCAAATCCTGGCGTGCCCTCATCCTGTGCAGGGGATCTCAAATGATTGGAAGGAAGCTGCCTCTTTCTTTCATCTTTATATTTAAAAGAAAGAAGGAGAAATTGTAGATGATAGAAGAGAGGAGGGAAAGAGAGAGGGAGAGTGTGGGGGATGGAGTGACTGAAATGGACGTGATTGAAAGTGGTTCTCAGGTGGGGCTGATAGAGGAGCAATAGGATTGTGGGAGTTGAGCAGATATTGAAATGACGATGGACTCACTGCCCTGAGGCTTTCACCCACTCCTCTTGCTCTTGTCCGTCCCTTGAAACCTCATGGGCTGTGAGTTCACACTCTTGGTCTTTTTTTCCTTTTTTAAATTTTTCATACTGAGGTATAACCAATATACCATAGGATATTAATTCCAGGCCTAGACACTAAAGGGTTAACCTGGCACAACAGGGGCCTTTCAAGACCACGCTGAGCCTTAAGGCATTTGTTCTGCTTGGTTGGTGCCCTCGCCTTAGGGGATGCTAAATATTTTGAATGTCACCTTGGGCCAAAGCCTGGGGAAAAAAATGGGGGCAGTTTTGCTTTTTTTCTTAGGGGAGATGGAGAGAAGAATGGGGAAATAAAAACTAAAAAACAAAAGTGGCAATCAGTAGGCAGCATCCTAATGGGGCAGGTCAAGTATGCATTGGGTGACTCGGCTTCAGCCTTTGTAAAATGGGCCTGAGCATATCTATAGCCATAGCTCTTGGGAACAATGCAGTCTGTCATCAAAGGTCCCGGCTCTCCGTGAGAGCCCCAAGGCCTTGCTCTGGGAGAGTCCGCCTTGGCATGGGTCTGTCCCCCAAGGAAGCAGGGCTGGTCCCAGGCGGCGCCTGCTGCTGCCTTCTTGTAGCCAGGAGAGGTGATGTCTGTGCAGAAGACACAGAAAGCCCCGGGAGAGTCAATATCAGAAACTGCTGGACTGATGCAAAATACACTTGCTAAATTGCCCGGGTGCCCCAGGAAACAGTTACACAGTAATATGGAGGGAGTGAAGGCCAGGAGATGGGAATTGTTCTGGACACTTCATTCTTCCCTGACTCAATAGACCTTCCCTCCTGTGATTGCCAGGCAAGTAAACCTGGCCGGCCTGAGCCCTGCAGGGTCACTAGGGACCCAAAAGCAGGCTCGTCACTCTCTGAAGACAGTGGCAGCTCTAAGGGGGAGGACTGAGCAGGAAGTAATGGGAGCTGAGGAGCCCAAGGCTTTGAGCCCCGAGTCCCACCACCTGGGGACTGCTCAGGAGAGTTAGAGCCCTGGAGGCTGGCTGGGCTCTTTCCATTGCTTGAAAAGGAGGGTGAGGAGAGCTGGTCCTCACCCCCATTGCCCCCACATACCAACCCCTTTAGGCTCAGTTTCTGTGGCTCAAACCAAGTGGGAAATGCCACCTAAAACTCAGTGGCACTATACCTCCTTATTCCCTTAGGGCTGTCTATACATCACCCCTGTTAGAAAGAGAATGGCATTTGGAGCCGGACACAATTGGGACTTCTGCTTGGAGACTGCGTACTCTGGACCCCACTGAGTTCCAGCTGCCTACTCTGTAAAAATGGGATCGGTGGTCACCACAGCCAGGTTTGTGGGGAATCACTGAACTGGAGGAAGAGTCTGCACAGCACCCGGGCCAGAGTGAGCGCTCAGGCAGTGAGCCACCCCCTTCTCTCTGCACGCTGCCTTGTGGTCATCCGCTCCTGCAGCCTCGGCCTCCTTTCTGTAAAGTGTGGGTGCTGATACCCGTCTCTAGGGCTGTGGGGAGGAGGAAGTGGGCATGGGTGCAAAAGGCCTGGCACTGTAGGCGCCAGACAGATTGAGGCTGCCTCTCTCCTCTTATTCCATCTTCCTGCTTGTTCCCTTCCAACTTAGAAGCAAAACAAACATATTCATGTATTTATTTTTGGTGGCCTCGGGTCTCAGTTGCGGCACGTGCGATCTTTGTTGTGGCATGCAGGGTCTTTCATTGTGCCGTGCTGGCTTCTCTCCAGCTGTAGCTTGTGGGTTTAGTTGCTTTGCTGCATCTGGAATCTTAGTTTCCCAACCAGGAATCAAACCCATGTCCCTGGCATGTGAAGGCAGTTTCTTAACCACTGGACCATGAGGGAGGTCCCTCCCTTCCAGCTTTGATCCTAGAGGATCCCAACCTTCCTCTCTAGAGATGGAATTCTGGTTATCTGGGGTTTCAGGATGTTCAATCAATCTGTACGCATTTCTGACCAGAAACAGCATTCTGCCCCAGGCTCAAGGAACACTGGCTCCATCTGCTGTCATCTGGCTTCTCTCCCGGTTCCCGGTTCTGTCTCAGCAATGCCTGACCTTGCTCTTCCCCAGTACCTCTCTCCTCTGGGGCCCAAAGCCCCATCCCCGCCAGTAATCCTGGCTCTTGGCTGCCCCACGCCCAAGGCAGATGGTGTTGAGTAATGGGGCTTCTCCCTTGGTTGGATGGGCCAGCAGAGGCAGAGCTGACTTCAGCATCATGCTGGCATGCAGCTTTTTGGAGCTTAGCACTTTCTCTTCCTTGCTTGCGATCTGGGTGGGGAAGAGGGAGGGAAGCGGGGATGACAGTTTTGGAATCTTTCCTGCAGCAGGGGTATTTGTGGGCAGATTGCTTTCTGAGCCTCCAACTTCCCTGCCACTGAACTTCCCCCGAAGACATCTCTCTTTGTTTGCCTGTATTTCACTCTGTCGGTGTCTAAAAGGCTTTTTCCATGTGCTTTTATATATTCATTTGAAATGACTCCTCCAATATTTAATCTTTATCAGAACCAGAAGCCTGGTATTTATTTTGCAGGTCAGTTGCTCATCCATTTTCCTTGAGGCCTCTGGCAGGAGGCTGGAGAGCCCGATGCCCCTGGGGGGTGCTGCCATCAACATTAGTCCTGGTGACAGGAGGACAAATCAAAGCCCTGCAGACTACTGGGGAGAAGATAAATCTGGCAAAAGGCTAATGAGTAAACTTGGCTGCGGCAAGAGAGGGCCTCCAAGATTATCGGGTGCAGGGGAGGTCATCTTCCAGGAGGCTGGAGTGAGCAGGCGTGTGGTTGACATGGGTTGGGTTTTTCCAGAGAGCCACTGGGCACCAGCATTTAAACTTCTGGGCAGTGGCAAAAGGCAGTGAGCAAGGATGTCACTTCTCAAAGCATCTGACTTTTATCTCCCATGGGAGAGAAGCCCAGGAATGTACTTACACTGCAGCATGAGGAATTTGGGTTAGATACATGAAAGGACTTTTAAAGGATAAGCCTTGACCAGATACTTACAAAAAGTTCCAAAATAGCTTTCTTTTGTAGTTTCAGGGAGGTGGTGCTGGTGATAAAGAACCCACCTGCCAGTGCAGAAGACTTAAGAATGCAGGTTTGATCCCTGGGTCAGAAAGATCCCCTGGAGGAGGGCATAGCAACCCCACTCCAGTATTCTTTCTGGAGAATCCCATGGACAGAGGAGCCCAACGGGTTACTGTTCATAGGGTTGCAAAGAGTCGGACATGACTGAAGCGACTTAGCACGCACATAGGTCCAGGGATGGGTTAGAATGCACACTCATATGTCTAAACAGGGGAACGGTCATCTATTTCATCTCCAGATATGTATGGAACACCTATCTTGAATGGGCACAGTGCTAAGTTCTTAGAATATAAAGGTAGTGCCTAATTGCAAGAAACTTACAGGGGGGGTACCTGAAAACCTGGATGGCAATTTTCGTTTAAATCTACTTAATTTCATTTGACTAGAAGCGGTTGCTTAGAGCCTTGTGTTAAGGAAAATTGGAACTCTTCTTCTAGGTTTAGGAAGAAGCATGTAGAAATCATTTAGCGATGTCTGCACTGGTACAGCATGGTCTGTGGTGTCTGTTGGCCCTGCCAAGGGAAAGGGGCATATCTAATTCAGCAAAGATGCTTCAAGCAGCTTCCAGGTCCCCAGTCCTATGCTAGGAACTTGGGGGGAAGGGGGAGTGTAAGTCTTTAGGCAGACTCCCACCGAGTTGGGAAAATACAGGAAATAGTGATGAAACACTGTTAATCAGCACTGTCTCAAGTCCTCAACGAGGGGAGCTGGAGGAGCTCCTGGAAAAGGGAAGTAGAGGGGGACTGGAATTCTTGGGAAGGTGAGGGAGAAGGGGGAACTCAGCAGAAGACCCAGGGAAGCCCACCCGGAACATCAATATTCCACCATCAAAAGCTGTTCTGGAAGAGCAGATGAGAAAGGAGGGAGCGAGGAGGGCAGGAAAGCCCAAGTGAGCCGGCATGTTCTTCCTTTCTTTTAACTTTCTCTGCCCTCTTCTCTCAGAAGCCTCTCTGGCTGGGAGCAGCCCGCCTGGGCTGGTGCATTTCAAAGCGCTACCTGGGTGGAGGGAGCTGTTCCTGGGGAAGCCGTGCTGACCCTGCTCTCGCAGGCATGTGATGAATATTTTATAGCCCAGATGTAATCCTGGCCACAGTTTTCTCTCCTTCCCCTCGCCAGCACCCCTCTCCTCGCGGTCCTCCACCTCCACCCCAGCTCCAGTCCCCAGCCGCTCCCAAGTCAGGAAAATCAGTCAAAACATTTATCAGGAATCGGTATGAACCAGCCAAGCGCTGTGAAGAGCTAATCTGTGCAGAGCTAATAAGAATGAACAAAGTCACCACAGACTTCGCCATGGGCATCGCTGATAAGGATTTGTCAGAAGAATTGCAGGTAAAGATCAGAACAGCCCCGGGAAGTGGAATGCAAATGCCTCTCTTCCCAGGGCTCTGCCTTCTGGCTGGGAGCAGCCCGCCTGGGCTGGTGCATTTCAAAGCGCTACCTGGGTGGAGGGAGCTGTTCCTGGGGAAGCCGTGCTGACCCTGCTCTCGCAGGCATGTGATGAATATTTTATAGCCCAGATGTAATCCTGGCCACAGTTTTCTCTCCTTCCCCTCGCCAGCACCCCTCTCCTCGCGGTCCTCCACCTCCACCCCAGCTCCAGTCCCCAGCCGCTCCCAAGTCAGGAAAATCAGTCAAAACATTTATCAGGAATCGGTATGAACCAGCCAAGCGCTGTGAAGAGCTAATCTGTGCAGAGCTAATAAGAATGAACAAAGTCACCACAGACTTCGCCATGGGCATCGCTGATAAGGATTTGTCAGAAGAATTGCAGGTAAAGATCAGAACAGCCCCGGGAAGTGGAATGCAAATGCCTCTCTTCCCAGGGCTCTGCCAGAGCCCCCTCTGCGTTGCTTGTGGACCGGAGGCTCTAGAGCAGTCAGAAACTCACCCGGGAGTGGGGCAGGCAGGGAAGACAGCCAGATAGGGGTCCTGCAGAAAAGTGGAGTATAATCAGCTGGGCTGGTGGGAGCACGCATGTGGACAGGGGTGGGGAGCAGAGGGTGGGAAGAGGAAGGAAGAGTTCCCTTCCTCCACTCCTTAGCAGAGGGACCGTGGTGTGCAGGCAATGATGGGGGATTAGACACAGAAAGTAAGCTGAAACTCTAATGCTTTGGCTACCTGATGTGAAGAACTGACTCATTTGAAAAGACCCCGATTCTGGGAAAGATTGGAGGCAGGAGGAGAAGGGGACGACAGAGGATGAGACGGTTGGATGGCATCACCGACTTGATGGACGTGAGTTTGAGTAACTCTGGGAGCTGGTGATGGACAGGGAGGCCTGGAGTGCTGCGGTCCATGGGGTTGCAAAGAGTCAGACATGACTGAAAGACTGAACTGAACTGAAGATCCTAAACAACTGGGAAGGTGCTGAAGACCGGAAGAGGGTTTTGGAATTGCCCACCTGGAAACAGTGACAGCCAGAGCGAAGTCCGTTGAGTCAGGCAGACGTGGCTGGGAATCCCCTTCTGACAGTTTCTCGCTGCTGAGACCTTGAGACTGTTGTTTCACTTCCCTGAGCCTCAGTTTTCTCATCCATCTGTACAGCTAGTATTACCTCCTTCATAGGACTGCTTGTGAGAATTAGACAAGGTAACATTCCCATGGGCACGGCACCATGAGTGGCACAGAATAAGGCTCAAAAAATATTAGCTGTTGTCCTGTGATCAGCTTTACGGGCAGTTTTGCCTAACGACAACTTATAACCTAATAGTATCATCTGGGCGTAGACAAACTTTTTTCTGTAAGGGCTAAATATACATTTTAGACTTTCAGGCCATATGATCTCAATTGCAATTATTGAACTCTCTTATTAGAGCACCATTGCAGTCACAGACAAAACTAGCATGGCTATGATCCAATTAAGCTTTATTTTAAAGAACAGCTTTACCATAAGGCTCCCCACGTGGCTCAATAGGTAAAGAATCCACCTGCAGTGCCGGAGACACAGGAGATACTGGTTCAGTCCCTCGGCTGGGAAGATCCCCTGGAGGAGGGCGTGGCAACCCAGTGCAGTGTTCTTGCCTGGAGTATCCCGTGGACAGAGGAGCCTGGTGGGCTACAGTCCATGGAGTTGCAAAAGAGTGGGAACGACTGAAGCGACTGAGCACACACACACATAAGAACCAGGAAGCCAGCTAGGTAGGTTCTGGGGGCTATCATGTCTCTAGTGTAATTGGTCTACCAACTCTTTTTTGAATATCCTGAAAACAAATATTTACTTATTGCAGCATGTGGGATCTAGCTCCCTGACCAGGGATAGAACCCCAAGACCTCTGTATTTGGAGCTCAGAGTCTTAGCCACTGGATGACTGGCGAGATACCAACCTGAATATCTCATGGGGACTTCAAAGGGAGACCAAGGGCCAAGGTGCCTTTGAGCCAACAGGCTCCCTGCAGAGGCTGGAGGTAGCCGGAGGGGTAAGAACCCACCATTTTCAGGCTGTGGATAGGGCATGGGTGGAGGGCAAATTCTAATCGATCTCTGAGAGGATTTCCCTATAAATGAGACATTACTGTCCTGACTGCATTATGCTTCTCCTCTATGCATCTTCACTGTAAAGTTTATTGTGGGGCTGATGCATTTTTACTGCGTCTCCTAAAAGTAGACACATTTTCATCTTTTTCTTGAAATACATATCGTTAAATCTCTGTACCAATTCCTTCTGGCTTATTGGACTTGGGAGCAAGCTGTGAAGAATGATTTGTTTTCAGGCCACAAAGCCACCCCCAAGACAGGCCTCTGTCACACCCCCGTAGCCACAGGGGAGAGTCAAAGTAGGCAGAGAGGGAGGCTTTGGTGTGGGTGTAAATGAGGTTTTGGAATAACATTGGTTTCCCGTTCCCTCACATGTTTTAAAATCTGATAGTTTTCTCAAGTGCTGAACTTGCCACTCTCCCAGTGCAATAATATTGTCTTGCATTTGTGTGGGGCTTTACAGCTTAGAAAATACTTTCAATATATATATATATTACCTCTCAGTCCCCACCATCACTCTGTGAAGAAGCCAGCAGATCCATAAAAATTGTTCCTGTATCACAGAGGGATAAACAAGACTCAGAGTGTCTGATCTAGGACATTTGGACACCCATGCAAGATCATGGGAGGTGATAGTGACCCCCAAAGATATTGGGTCTTAATTGTGGAAGCCGTGAATGTGTCCTTATTTGGAAAAAGTGATTAAGGATTCTGAGATGGGGGACATTATCCTGAATTTTCCCCTGTGGAAAATGCCCTGGAGAAGGACTCTTGCCCCGGGAGGGTCAGCCTTACGGAGATGATGCTGAGCTTAGCCAGTTGATATGAAATGAGCTGTTGTTGAGGTGCTCAGAACTTCACAGAGAATTGGAAGCAATGGTCCATAGCCTCAAGATACTCATGGGCTGGCTCAGGAAGAAAGAGACACAGGCTTGAAACAATCAGCCAAGGGAACAGGATAGTGCTTGATGAAGTGCCTGCCTATGACATACGCACCTTAATTCCTGAGTTCATCAAGCTTCTAGCACAGCTTGGAAAATGCCCCAGCTTCTCCATGGAGGGTCCAGGAAGAGGACCGAGCACTGCCTGGACAGCATGTTCCCCCAAGAGCCTCTGAGACCCTTTGTTTTAGGCATATTATTGGTGTAAAGCAACGCGCTCTACAGTCCAGGCATTTTCCTCCTGTTTTGAGGATGGAAGTGACCACGTCCAGGCAGGGTCAGTGACCATGTCCAGGCAGGGTCAGTGACCAAGTGCCAGATGTCCAGGCTCTACCCAGTGGAGGGGATGGTGAGGGTGACATTAGATGTGATCTCAAGGAGGAGGTAGGGGCAATAAAGAGAAGAGTGAAAATAAATTAAAACAGAATTGGTTTCTTGTGTCTAATGGAGTTTTTCTTTCTCCGTGTCTTTTCGTTTTGTTTTTTTTTTTTCTGAAACAGCATTTGGCATATGTAATAAGATACTGTCTGAAGCCACTCCAAGGAGTTGGAACTAAGCTAAAAAAAAAAAAAAAAATGGAGTGGGAGAGGGCTCAGTTTCCCCAAACTCCCAGGGTCCCAGGGAAGTCTCAGCTGTCCTAGGACCACCCCATGTCCAATCCTGGACAGCCCAGTTAGGAGTGCTCTACCCTCTGACCCGGGCTTTCCCAGTGGCCAGTGGTAAAGAATCCACCTGCTAATGCAGCAAACGTGGATTTGATCCCTGGGTTTGGAAGATCCCCTGGAGAAGGAAGTGGCAACTCACTCCAGCATCCCTGCCGGTGAAATCTCAGGACAGAGGAGCCTGGTGAGCTACAGTCCTTGGGGTTCCAAAGAGTCAGACGGACTAAACAACAAACTACAAACCCTCTGGCCCACCTCGGGGAAAGTGGGCAAAACCCCAAATGTAAATATCCTAATTGGCATCTCATTAGTACAAGCTGAAAAGCCCATTGTTATGGAAGAGAAATCTCCCAGTCCCCCACCAATTAATCTTTGGCTACTGGAGGCTCGTGCTTACCATATCAATAGGGGCCTGGGGCTCTGGAGTGAGCTGGGAAAGGGGAAACAGTGACAGGCAGGATCTCTGAGCTGGAGAACTCCACCTCCCTGGGGTCCAGGCTCCGGCTACCCTCCTGGGGAGTGTCCCTCCTGCAGGTGCAAAGAAGATGCCTGCTGCTGGATCATCCCACCGGTAGTGCAGAGGGGGCCGCCGTGGGAGACAAGATGGGCTGTGATGCGCACCTGTGGTTTTTTTTTTTTCCGGGGTGGGGGGGGTGGAGGTCAGAGGCATCTGAGTACTTTGCTGGTAGGATGGGCAGTCCCCCCATTCTGAGTCTTGCTGGGACACAGATCATGCTCTTCTCTAGAAAAAGAGACAGTTCTAGCTCTTGCTTTCCAAGCAGGGTGGGCACGTGTCCTCCGGTGGGCCAATCTGGTCCTCCCACCTTAGACTGATCCGCCCAGCGTCAAAGACAGAGAACAAGGGAGATCCGGGTGAGGAGGTTCATGAAGCTGGTGGTGACGCTGGTGCCCTCCAAGGAGGGCCAGGCATCCCTTTAGTTTCTAGCTCTGTGGCTGCACGGTCACCCATTTCTAAGCCTGGTCTTCCTGAAAACTGTGAAGCCCTGGACATCTTTTAAATAAATTCATTTTCTACTAAATCTGCCAGAGTTGGTTCTCTTGCTGGAGCTAACAATCTGACGACAATCATGCATTTCAGCGGACAGCACAGGAGGCCAGGAGGGAAATTCAGATTTCTGGAGAACATAGCATGGACTGGGCTCCGGAATTGTTCCATCTGATTCTTACAAAGCACTTTGAAATACCTAATGAATCATTTCCCACACTTTACAGTTGAGGAAACTGTGGGCTCTACAGTAAGTGGTAGGGACCCTCTACAGAGAGCCAGGTTGCTGCCTTCCTCCACTGGGTTTTGCCCCGTGCCATGCCCTTCCAGGTCCTTTCACCCCCACCCCCACCCATGGCCCAACCAAAGGGAGGAGGTGTCACGCTTTTGGACTGCCCCCTTTTTCTGGACCATCTCCATTCATATTTTAGGAGTTGATGTACACTTTTCCTGGGATATTCCCCCAAGATCCCACACCCCAGGTCCGAGCTGATGCCCCTCTTCCCTGCTCCAGCGGTGTCTGAGCCGGTCCTGTCCTAGCTCCGCTGCTCTGCTCCCTGACGTTGCCTGCTCATCTTTAGAGACTGTATGTTCCCTAAGCCCAAGAATGACGCCTTTGACTCACTGCTCTCCTAATGTTAGCATCTAGCACAACACCTTACACTTTTTAATGGGCTCAATAAATGCTTTTCAAATTAAATTAATAAATCATCCAAATCTGGGCAGTACAAATAAAACCGAGTAGTTAAATTTTTCACTGCAAGAGGCACCATCTGACCCAATAGAGGGAAACCTCCTTTGTGTTTTTGTGGTAGAACTCAGAGGCAGAGATGGTCTGGTTATGTAGAGACCTTTGCTCTAGTGAGGATGATTCAAGGATGAATTCAGGGCTGGGTTCTTATACAGACAAGCCTCCTTTGGCCTTGGGGCTGGTTGTTAGTGAAGATTTGCTGTGGGGCCGAGGCAGTGATGGCAGCTGTGCCTGTTCCTGTCTGCACACTGCCTCGCTGTGAGTTCATACAGTTCCTCTGGGTGATGGTGGGTGCCTGGGATACACTTCGCATCTCCAGTTTTCCACTCATGCCTCCTGGAACAGCCCAGCCCATGACCTTTTTCTGGAAAATGAATTTTAAGGTACCAGGGCACAGGAAAGCAGCCCGAGGGATGGTGAGAGTGGTTGGGGGGGTTGTCACTCAGCCTGGCTCCCGCCTCCCTCACTGGGCTGTACTGACAGTCTGGCTGCAAGAGACACTTTGCCTGTAGGTGGCGCTGCCTCTGCCAGTCGGTTCTGAGAGGCCACATCCGCATGTCCGCATTCAGAAAAACTTTTGATCAGGTGAGCACTCCATAAACAGGACTCAAAAGACCGTCCCAGGCCACCTGTTCTGCATCCACAGGTGGCCTTGGGAGGCAGCTCTTGTCTGAGAGAACTTCCCTCCGTTTCATTATGAAACTCCACCTTCTGTGCCCAAGGTCTCCACCACCTGGAGCTCAGCTGAATGAGGAGGGGGAGAAGACTGTCCTTGGATTGTTCTCATCACTAAGTAATTTCCAGGCAGCTAGGCGGGAGTCTCGGAACCACGCGAAGTGTTGTCTGGAGAAATCTTGCCCAGATATAACATTGAGACAACATTTAAAACCTCATTTAAGTGAACACAAAGAGAGGGCTCCTGGGTAAAAGAGACTTAATTAATCTCGTTTCTGTGTAGATACTTTTAATTAAATGTAACTCCACATTCCTTCCAAATAGATTGGAAGGGCCGGGCAGTCTTGCCACATGGTGGGGCTGAGTTGAGGGAGGCCAGCAGGTGGGTTCAGGTAATCAGAGGCATTGGGAAGTGCGCTGCCAGCCCAGGGCTAGAAAGCTGGGCTGCAGCCCGCCTCCTCCTCTCCTCTCTCCCTCTCCGAAGCCAGATGTCCCTCCAAGTACTGGCTCTGCCTTCCCGCCAACCCTTGAATGCCCCCTCTCTCTTCATCCCTCCAAGCTCAGCTTCAGTGCAGACCCTTGACATCCATCTCCTGGTGATGGCAACCATCTCCTCATTTCTTCATCTTCCCAGACTCCATCCCTTTTAGTCCATTCTTTTTAAGAAATTATTTATTTATTCATTTTGGCTGTGCTGGGTCTTCTCTGCTGCGCTGGTCTCTAGCCGCGGTGTGCAGGCTTCTCATTGTGCTGGCTTCTCTTGTTCTGGAGCAGGGCTCTAGGGCACATGGGCTTTAGCAGTTGTGGTTCCCAGGATCTAGAGCACAGATTCAGTTAGTGTGGTTCACGGGCTTAGTTGCTCCACAGCACATGGGATCCTCCTCGACCAAGGATCAAACCTATGTCTCCTGCACTGACAGGCAGATTCTTTACCACTGAGCCACCAGGGAAGCCCTCTTTTAGCCCATTCTAATTCATCCAGCTAAATCACTCTTTGTTTCCTACATCTATAACTCTGTTTTGCAGATAAGTCATTTGTATACTTTTTTTAGATTCTACGTATAAGTGATATCATATGTTACTTGTCTTTCTCTATCTGACAATTCATTCAGTGTAGCAACCTCTAGGTCCATTTATGTTGGTGCAAATGGCATTATTTCCTTCTTCTTTATGGCTGAGTAATATTCCATTGTATTTAAATAACTCTTCTTAAATTCTTACTTTCACTGTAACTATTACACCCCTGGTCAATAGCTCAAAATAACTTCCAGTGTTCAGGTTAAATGCAAGATTTTCCTCTTGGTGTGGCCAGAGAAGGGTATCTTGGAAGTTTGGTCAAGTTGAGGAGTGGCTAGAGTGTCTGGAGAAGAAAACAAGATGAGGTGGATCCAAGAAGTTTCCTGGTGCGGAACCAACCAGAGTCAGGCAGACCATATAACAAGTCCACTTGAAGAGTCTAGCTACAGAGGGTTTTAGATCTGAGGCAGCAGGAACTGAGACATCTAAAAGAGAGGCAGAAATCCAACTGTAGGTGATACTTAGAGAAACTTTTTGATCCTTGAGAAGTTAACCACAGGGAATTTTTATAGGGTAATTGCTGCCTTGGCCAGAGACGAGAGACCAGTTTGGTGTGGAGAGAGGGTTACACTATAGCTGGGGCAAAGACTGGCTGTTCCCCAGTACCTATGTTTCTCCTTTTAATCCTGGCTGGTTCAACCACTGTTTTTTGTTTGTTTGTTTGTTTTTACCTTGTCTCAACTCACCTGCAGATAAATGGGGTCAATGAAATGCGGGTAGAAGCGATGCATGCCACTTCCAGATCCAGCCCCGAAAGTCACTTCTGAGCTTTCTACATGATGTCTTTTGCTCAGCATCTGGCTGAATGAAGTGGATCGATGAGAGGGCTTCAAGGCTCTAGAGAATGACAAGGACATTAGATAGATGGATCCTGAGTCTCTGAAGCAGAACTCCCAACTGTACCACCATGTTGGATTGTGACGTGATCTCACTCATGCGCTATGGCAAGCCACTGAGATTCGGGGATTGTTTGAGGCAGCAGTTAATCTGTCCTGACTGATACATTAGGTATCCTGTATTAGGTGTACATTAGGAACACACAGAGGAAAATGGATCAGATGGACTGGACCACCTTTAGCCTCTGCAGTGAGGGCTTGTGAAGGTTGCTTCATAAGGATAGAGCCATCTCTCAGCCTTATCAGCTTCTGTGGGCCCTTCTTCTCTGTTCCTTTATAAACTTGAGGTGGCCCCTGATGACTAGCAGAAAAGGAGGAGAGTTAGAGTAACTGTGTTAGTCAGCTTTCTGATGTGATGCTACTGCAAAGCTTCCAGTTTGCAACAAGCGGCGTTCACAGGCCTCACTCACAGATTTGTTTGTAGATAGGGGGGCAGCCCTGCTTTAGGCTGAGGACTGTGTTCGGATCTGCTCCACGTGTCTCCAGTTCTGGGATTGCAGCCTCGTGGCAGATGGCAGAGGCACAAGCCACCGAGCTCAACCACGCAGGCAGGCTTCAGCTCCCACTCATGGTGCCTCCACTCGCTTCCCATTCATCAAAGCAAGTCACAAGCCCAGAGTCAATCGGGCGGAGATGTTTACCCTGCAGACTGTGAGACTCGGCAGAGTCTGAAGGGAAGAAGGATTGTAGAGAATTAATAAGGCATTGTATGTGTGTGTGTGTGTGCTCCATCATGTCTGATTCTTTATGACCCCCAAGACTGAAGCCCACCAGGCTCCTCTGTCCATGGAATTTTCCAGGCAAGAAAATTGGAGTCAATTTCTATGCCCTCCTCCAGGGGATCTTCCTGACCCAGGGATCGAACCAGCATCTCTTAAGTCTTCTGCACTGGGAGGTGGGTTCTTTATCATAGTGCCACCTGGGGTACCTATGTCTGAACCACTTTCCTGTACTCCTGAAACTAACACAACATTTCAACTATACTTCAGTTAAAAACAGTCTCAGTTTCTCATCCTGCTGTGAGTGACTGTGCACCTTTGGCAAGTCGCTTCTCTCTGGGCCTCGGTGTAACTACTGGGACATGAGAGAGGTGGGCAGGGTGATTTCTAATGTGCTTTCAAGCTTGTATTGTTGAAGACTCTACGACACCGGTCTCTGTGATCCTAAGCCCTGACCTCTGAGATCCTATTGTCTTCAAGCCAGAGGTGTGTGCTCTGCCCCAGCAGAGAGTCTGGGAGGGGCTGCTTTCTGCAGAGCCCTCCCCACTCAGGGACAGTGGGGAGGAAAGAGGAGCTTGAAAGCAGACTCAAGTATATTTCTCTGTGCACTTCTAAAAGCCCTTAGATCAGGCTGCTCAGGGCCTGATAATTTTTCCATTAAGAGGAAATAATTTTCTGGGTCTGTTTTGGTTGTATTTATCTGCAGTTGACAGCATCAGCCGCCGCAGCCGTGACACGCCGCCCGTCCCCCAGACCAGACATGTGACTGTGGGGGAAGCAGAGGGTAGAGGTCTCCGCGTCTCCCATCCTGGATGAAGGGACCAGACAGCTACCGCCCGACCCCAGTATCCATCTCATCTGACCCAGTCATGACCTCAGGTACCTCCCACTCCATTTTCTTTCCTAAAAAGAGAAACATAAACAATAGCCCAACCGAAAAACCCACCGCTGTGCCGTCTCCACCCCAGGCCTCCCTCCTCCTGCCTATCGCTTCTTCTAAGCTGGCTTGACAATAACCATTCATCACAAAAAAGAAAACAAAGTACGGAGAAACAAAAACAATCTAAGGCCGCAAATTGACGTCAAACTTTGAAAAATGGACTGTGAGATGGTGGTGCAGTGAGCTCCTTCTGCTTCTCAGAGCAGATGGGCCTGGGCAGCACCTGTCACAAGCCAACATGGCCCCAAGTTCAGCTCGGAGGTGATTACAGTCCAGGGAGCAGATCTGACTTTCAGAGTTGACATTGGGCGGAGGAGGGGAGGAAGAGTCCTCGGGGAATCACGGGCAAAGGAAAGTGACCTCTGGTGCTAGGATGATGCTTCTCCTGAGCGAGGGTCTTGAATGGGCCAGGCCCGGAAGACGGTAATTCTGGCTCCATGCCATCCTATTGGATTCTGTTCCCTGTGGAGCTGGGGTATGAATGCCATCCTCGCAGATCTGGCTTTAGGAGAGGGAAGGAAGAATTCACAGATCTGGGTTCCTCACACTTGTACATGTAAAGGCCTTTACCAAGTTCAGGGCACTTTCAGAGTCTCGATTTCACTCCAGGCAAGCTGGGGGAATAAGCAGAGTAGCTTGTCCTGTTCCAGAGCTGAGAGAATAATTTGCAAAGGAACTCTATAACTCACCCAGAGTCACAGGGTTGGACTTGAACCTAGGTCTTTCTGGCTCCAGAGCCAATGATTGTTTTTGTTTTCAGGACACTTTGCACTGGTAGCAGTGTGAGGCATCATCACAGATGCCTAAGTTTTTCAGAAGGGTAATCTCAAGACCAAAGAGGAGAACTGATTTAGTTTAAGGTTCCAAATTTCTCAGGGTCCAGAGTATGGCTTTCTAGTTGAAACTAGTTGAAAGGGCCATGCCTTGAGACAGGGAGCTCATGGCCAGTGTACTGGGACAACCCTGAGGGATGAGATGGGGAGGGAGGTGGGAGTGGGGCCCAGGATGGGGGACACATGTACACCCATGGCTGATTCATGTCAGTGTATGGCAAAAACCACCATAATATTGTAAAGTAATTAGCCTCCAACTCAAATAAATAAATTGATTAAAAAAAAAAAAAAAGAAAGGGCCATGCCTGCAAATCCCAGTGAAAGCTAGGAATCCTCCAGTGAGATTCCCCTGGGAAGCAACTAGGATGGTGATTGGTGGGGGCCAGATGGGTTGTTTTGTTCCTTGGCTTCCTATTTAGGGATGTGGTACCTTTTGTCCCTTAGACCAGACCTGCGGCAGCCAAAGGATAACAGAGAGATGGAAGGGACGGCCATTTGTTGTTGTTCAATCCTAAGTCATGTCCGACCGTTTTGCCACCCCATGGACTGCAGCACGCCAGGCTCTGACGTCCTTCACTATCTTCTGAAGTTTGCTCAAATTCATATCCATTGAGTCGGTGATGCCATCCAACCATCTCGTCCTCTTTTTCCCCCTTCTCCTTCTGCCCTCAATCTTTCCTAGCATCAGGGTCTTTTCCAATGAGTCAGCTCTTGGCCTCATGGTACCATAGTATTAGAACTTAGCTTTAGCAACAGTCCCTCTAAAGAATATTCAGGGTGGATTTCCTTTAGGATTGACTGGTTTGATCTCCTTGCAGTCCAAGGGACTCTCAAGAGCCATATCTTTTTGTCTTTTCATACTGTTCTTAGGGTTCTCCAGGTAAGAACACTGGCGTGGGTTGCTGTTTCCGCCTCCAGTGGACCACACTCTGTCAGAGCGGTTCATTGTGACCCATCTGTCTTGAGTCTGCATGGCATGAATGGCTCATAGCTTCATTAAGTTATGCAAGCCCCTTCACCACAATAAGGCTGTGATCCACGAAGTGTGGATGGCCATTGGCCCCCAGCTAACCATGTGTGAAGAAGGGTTATTCTGTTTCCCCAAGGAAACCACTCTTCCCTCCCTTCTCCTCTTGGAATCATGTGCCTGCTCTCTAGGCTGTTCGTCAGTGCCCTTGCGTGCTAAGTCGCTTCAGTTGTGTCTCACTCTTTGTGACCCTATGGACTGTACTCCGCCAGGTTCCTCTCTCCATGGGATTCTCCAGGCAAGAATACTGGACTGGGTTGCCGTGCCCTTCTCCAGGGGATCTTCCCAACTCAGGGATTGAACCAGGGATTGAAGTCTCTTACACTTCCTGTGTTGGCAGATGGGTTCTTTACCACTAGTGCCACCTGGAAAGCAAGGAGCAGCAAATACTGTGGGCATCCCCCACCCTCTCTCCGCCTGCAGGCAAACTTCCTTCTCTTCTGATCCATTTCTTCAAGGCTTGCCCTCTGTAAGAGGATCCAGCTAATCGGACAGGCTTAGTGAAGGTGGACTGCCTGGGTTCAAATCCGGGTTCCACCATGTATTAGCCCCATATCCCTGGGCAAGTTAATTAACCTAGCTTAGCTGCAGTTTCCTTATCTGAGAAAGTATGAGACTAATCATACTTACTTCATAGGGTTATTGGGAGTTTAAATGAATTTATGTAAAGAACTTAGCACCATGCCTGAAGCATAATAAACATCCGATAAATGTTAGTTATTTTTAGTTTTTAAACCTATTCATGTTCCTATCTGGGTGGAGGCTAATGATTCACTCATTCTGAAGTTAAAATAGATGTATTTTTCCAGAGATCTAATTGAGGAAAAGCCTTACCAGAAAGAGATGATTTCAGTCCCAAGACACTCCTCTGGGACGGAGCCACTTTGAGCAGTGGGTCTCCCACATAGAGAATTCCATGGACTAAATAGGCTGCAAAGAGTCAGACACAACTGAGCAACTTTCACGTTCACTTTCAAAGGGCTTCGCTGATAGCTCAGTTGGTAAAGAATCCACCTGCAATGCAGGAGACCCTGGTTCGATTCCTGGGTTGGGAAGATCCACTGGAGAGGAATACCCACTCCTGTATTCTTGGGCCTCCTTGGTGGCTCAGCTGGTAAAGAATCCACCTGCAATGTGGGAGACCTGGGTTGGGGTTCTGGGTTGGGAAGATCCCCTGGAAAAGGGAAAGGCTACCCACTCCAATACTCTGGCCTGGAGAATTCCATCGACTGCATAGTCCATGGGGTCAAAAAGAGTTGGACATGACTGAGCGTGTTTCACTTTCACTTTCAGCTAACCTCAGAGCACCTCATAAGCTCCAGGGATGATCACCAGCTGAAGTTCGGATCTGTCTGCCAAGGTCCTGATTTGAATTAGAACTCCTCAGCTGAAACATGGAGCAGGAGGCTTTAGAACTACAGCTAGGCGACAAAGGGCATGCAGGTGAGGGGGGGTGGTGAAATGGGACAGGGCAACAGGTCCCCAGGGGCTGGGTACTATCTCAGCAGAGCCAGGTAGGACATATATGGGATTTGCATCCGATGACCCAGATTCCAGGATTGCCTCTTACCCTCCATCTATTAATGATACATATTTGGAGAAGGTATTTTATTTCTCTAAACTTCTATTTTCTCTTTGGGACAAGGCTGAAATAGACATTGTAGATAAAAAAGCACTTTGTAAATGACATACTAAGGTATTATTTTTTGCTTTGCATAGCTTTTGATTGAAGTAAAGTAATTTTAGATTCAGTAAATACTCAACTAGAGCCTCCCTGGTGGCTCAGTGGCAAAGAATCCGCCTGCCGATGCAGGAGACACAAGAGATGAAGTTTCTCTCCCTGGGTTGGGAAGATCCCCTGGAGAAGGGCACAGCAACCCATTCCAGTATCCTTGCCTGGAGAATCCCATGGAGAGAGGAACCTGGAGGGCTTCAGTCCATGAGGTCGCAAAAGAGTCATGCATGACATAATAACAAAATATACTCAAATACTTATGAACTCTGTAGGGCAGAGCAGGGATCCCTGAATGGACACTCAAGTGGTATAGAGGGGAGGGGAGAGGTTATTGAGGAAACCCATCTCATAGGTGGCAGAGGGCAGGGGCGGCAGCACTGCAGGGCTGCATGGGCAGTGAAGGTGATGGTGAGTGAGCTCATGGTGACCCTTGGGCACCGCTTCTCTGTCTGGCTCGGCAGCCTGGAGTTCCCTCCTCAGCATCTGGCCTTTCTCTCTGCACCTGCTCTGTTCCTCCTCCATGCAGTCACCTTACACCACTTACTCATCCTTTCTCCTCACTTACTATTTCAACCGACTTGGGCCCATGGCCTCCTCAGCCCTGTCTTTGCACGGCTTTCTGCTATACCATTCACTACCACCAATGGCAGTTTTCCTCTGACAGTCTTTGCTCAAACCCCAGGAAGAACCTGATCTTCCTTATTCTCCTATACTATAGATCACTAGCCTAGGGATCAATTTCTCTTAGGTTCCATGCCCACTTCTTATGGACTCATCTCAGGCTGGAAGAGTGGGGTCATGTGCTACTTACGTGATGGGGGTTTAAGGTGCAGCAAGTTCCCTTCGAATGGGCTATAGATGGGTTAGGAAGTGACCAGCCATCAGACATGTAGGGAAGTCATAATGTCTCAATAGCAAACTCTCCAAATTCTCATCAGTGGATGATGTAGGTTACCATGTAGAGTAAGTGAGTCAGTTAGTAAAGTGCCCAAGGCAAACCAGGTCCCTCCTCCCTATCCCCATGGCCACTTGCTTTTTTTTTCTTTTTCATTTTATTGGAGTATAGTTGATTTATAACTTTGAGTTAGTTTCAGGTGTACAGCAAAGTGATTCAGTCCTACATATACGTATATTCTTTCTTTTTTAGATTCTTTTCCCATATAGGTTATCACAGACTATTGCATAGAGTTCCCTGTGCCATACAGTAGGTCCTCGTTGACTGTCTATCTTACATACAGTAGTGTGTGTATGCTAATCCCAAGCTCTTGATTTACCCCTCTCCCCCACATTTCTCCTTTGTTAACTGTAAGGTTGTTCACAGTATCTGCAAGTCTGTTTTGGTTTCATAAATAAGTTCGTTGTCATCATTTTTAAAAAATTAGATTCCACGTATGAGTGGCATCGTATGATATTTGTCTTTTCCTGTCCGACTTATTTCACTTGGTATAGTATCTAGGACCATTTACGTTGCTGCCAATAGCATTCTTTCATTCTTTTTTATGGCGAGTGGTGCTCCAATGTATGCACCGTGTCTTCTTTATCCATTCCTCTCTTGATGGACATGTGGGTGGTTTCTCTGTCTTGACGATTACAAATAGTGCCCATAGTCACTTTCTTAATTCAGGCCTTTCCCATTCTCACCTGGAATAATCCAATAGTCCTCCAACTGGACTCTTGACTTCCAATTTTGCGCCTCCCCTCATTGGCTCAAATCCATTTTAAACAGAACTGCCATAATGAGCTTTCTAAAATGTGAAGAGCTATGATATCAAGGACTGGTGAGGATGAGATGAAACAGGCATCCTTTATTTTTCTGATAGGACTGTATACTGCTACAATTTTAGGAAAAGGAAGCTAGCACTTCTTTAAAAATTTAAAATACTGTAATCTTTGTGCATTCCCACTTTTGCTAAGCTATCCTATGGGAATAAAAGCACCTATATGTACTACTACATGGGTAAGACTATTTATTGGAGTGCTATTGTAGATGTCAACATAATTGTAAATGATCTAAATGTCCAACAGTAAATGGTTGAATAAATTTACTACATCCATGCACTGGAGAATTAAATAGACATTTTAAAAAAATGAGCTAGTTCTCTATCTATTGACTAGAAGATGTGTTGCTATAAGCAGGTTTCTTGGTAAAGGATATGATTTTTTTTTTTAAATCAGTGCAAGAAATGGCATTTATATGTGTACATGTTCATATTTGCTTGATGAACACAGAGACTGGTGTGGAAAAATTGCTGAGTGTAGGGCAACAGTTCTCAACTTTTGCAAGTATGAGTCACCCAAAGGGCTGGTAGTCCTTGCATTTACTCTGTTTTTTTTTTTCTTTTCTTTTTCCTGAGGTATAATTGACACATAGCGTTATATTAGTTTCAAGTGTACAACACAGTGATTTGATATTTGTATATATTGTGAATGCTCACAATAGGTCTAGTTAACACCTGTCACCACAGATAGGTACAAGTTTTTTTCTTATAATGAGAACTTTTATGATTTACTTTCTTAGCAACTTTCCAGTGTTTGAGACAGTATTGTTAATTGCAGTCAGACTGCATTTCTAACAAGCTCCTGGGTGATGGAATGCTATTCTTTCCGGGAACAAACTTTGAGAATCGCTGGTGTAGAGGGGTAATAGAAATGAAGTGAAGAAATTATGAAAATTTTCTTCATATAGCATTTATTTCTTTCACCAGTTTTTGTACACTTAGGTAACTGTTACCAGTTTTTTAAATTTATTTATTTTTAATTGGATAATTGCTTTACAGTATTGTGTTGATTTCCGCCATACATTGACATGAATCAGCCATAGGTATAACCATGTCCCATCCCTCTTGAACCTTCCTTCCTCTCACCTCCTACTCCTCTAGGTTGTCACAGAGCGCCGGGTTTGAGCTCCCTGTGTGATACAGCAAATTCCCACTGGCTATCCATTTTACATATGGTAGTGTATTTGTTACAATGCAGTTCTCTCCAGTGTTCTTGCCTGGAGAATCCCAGGGACGGGGGAGCCTGATGGGCTGCCGTCTATGGGGTTGCACAGAGTCGGGCACGACTGAAGCGACTTAGCAGCAGCAGCAGCAGCAGCAGTTCTCTCAATTTGTCCCACCCTTTTCTTCCCCCGTGTGTCTACAAATCTGTCTTCTACGTCTGCGTCTCTGTTGCTCCCCTGCAAATAGGTTCATCAGTGCCTTATCAGTTTTGAAGAGAAATACAGTAAAAGAGAAAGAGAGGGGAAAGATACTTTAAAAAAAAAAAAAAGAAAGGAAATCTGCTTAGTTCTGTCACTTCTTTTCGTAACCTCCTTTAGCGGCTCCCAGTGCACACAGGATAGAATCCATACTCATCCATGTGGCACCCAGGCCTCTCGGGGCGGGCTCCTGCCTTTGACTTCATCATCCTCATTGGCTCGGCTCATCTACTCTGTCCAATCAGAGCGGCCGACCACTCCCGAATGTGCTCACTGTATCCCGCAGCCTGGTCCTCCTCTGTAACTGCCCCTGCGAGCCCCTCGTAGGCAGGGATGACTTGCTTGTCTTTGGATTCCCAACAGAAAGAGCGCTTCTCCAGGGATATAGTAGATGCATGATAAATTTTGTTGACTGAAACGGTGAATGAATGAAGGGTAGACCCCTCCCCCCAACACACACCCACCCACCCAAAGAAAGCT